>CAJNJA010066696.1:13661-52024 GCA_905231915.1 Symbiodinium necroappetens
TATGTATCTATCTATCTATGTATCTATTTTCTATCTATCTATCTATCTATCTATCTATCTATGTATCGATCTGTCTAAGCTATCTATCTGTCTATCTAGTAAGTGTATGTAAATATACACACACATAGGTCACATAGGTATACGTGCATATATATATACACATACATACATACATACATACATACATACATACATACATACATACACACACACACATGTACATACGCATATGTGGACACATGTATGTCTGTCTGTATGCATTTATGTATCTATGTGTGTGTGTGTAAAAGTGTATGTATCCATGTACCTACGCATGTAATTATGCAAGTACGCACGTATGAACATGAAAAAATATTGATAAAGATACTTACAATGTTTTATTCGTGTACATGTGTTTGTCTATTCAAGTTATTGTTGGGGACTTCGGTTGAAGGTTTAGTATTTAGGAAACTTTGAGTCTATGGTTTTGGGGCTTGGTTTAGGTTTAGGGTTTAGGATTCAGGGTTCAGGATGTTCTAAGGAACTTTTTCATAATGTCGAACTTGCCGGAATTCTTCTGGATCCTGCCTGGTTGTCAAGTACCAACCAAGAACTTGAAAGGTAGGGTTTAGGGCTTTGGGTTTAGGGGTGGTAGGGTAGTCGCATGTTCAGCTTTTCACGTCCACAGGTCCTAGTCCTAGAGTAATTTGCGTTTGCACCCGAGCGTGCGTTCATCAAATTTTAGATTTAATCAGGACATGACAAATGTGTCAACGAAAGGGTGCAAGTTCACTTCTGGTCTAACTGGAACACTATGGAAGCCAATGTCGAACCCTATAGAAGTCCTTTAAAGAACCCGTACTAGAACCCTTCAAAGGATACTACTTGGCCACCTAGATGCCTTTTCTAAGGCTCGGGACCCATCAATCTTCAGAGTCGGCGCTGAGCTGAAGAAGCTCTTTTAAAGAGGTCGGCTTTGGGCTCTTCGTGTCCTGAGATTCAGAACACGGCCAGAGATTTGTAGGGGAATATATGAAGGTTGTGCAGGGGTTTGCAAGTTCAGGGTCTGATAAGGTTTCTACAATCTCGAAGGTCAGCCTTTACCAATCGACCTGCAACAGCAGCAACAGCAACAACAACGGCAACGGCAACAGCAACAGTAAGAGCAACAGCAACAAGGGCAAGGCACCGCCGGTCTCTGCGGCCCGACAACACCCCCCCCCCCCCCCCCCCTTGCAGGGTTCCCTTAGGGTCTCCTTGTAGGGTTCCTTAAGGGCTCCCTTTTAGGGTTCCTTGAAGGGTTCGTTACGCCTATAAATCCTGGAAGCTCCGAAATCTACTGCAATCTAGACACCTGAATGACTACCGCAAGTGCTCCGTAGGGTTTCCTCGTACTATACCCCGAGGCCTTGTTCAAGTTGTCGAAAGCCTCTCCATCTAAATGTACCCAAAAAAATGAAGCCGGAAAGATCGCAGTTATGGGAGACCTCGACCCTCAAGCTAAGATATGGGCCTTGACCACAACTGCAATATGGCACATGTGTCGTAGAACTACCCATACGCCCCTAAGTAGTTCCTTTTTGGAATTACTTTGTAGGATTCTAAATATAAACCATAAAAAGGAACTACTTAGGAGCCTATGGGTAGACTCAGGGTCCCTGGGGACCGATGCCGCAAGGAGAGATTTGGGGGTTGAGAATACTCCAAACCCCGTGGACCTCTCAGACCGCTCCAGGAATCAACAAAGCCTCCTTCCATACCGTCTGGAGCCAGCTCATCGTGGACAAGGACCCTGAGATGGGTTTAGGGTTTACCTGGACCTTAAAGGAGCTACCTTTGTAGGGCTCCTTATTATGGTTTCTTTAAATGTATATATATATATATGTCCGTAAAAAAGGTAGGTTATTCAGAGTTTCGGTAGGGTTTAGGGTAGGGCTTTTGGCTTTGGGGCGCAGCAGCTCAGGTTGACTACTGCAGAGCTCAGGAAAAGCAGAATGCCCGAAGCTCCCGGACCCCGACCCTGATCCTCAAACGCCCAAGCCGAAACACGTTGTGTTTCTCCCCGAAATCGCTAAGCCTTCCACGTAGTGTCCTTGAGGGTGATTCAGATGGAAAGAACAGTTAAGCAAGATACTAGTTCGACTTCAGACACTAGACCCTAAACCCTATACCCTCAATCCCCAAACCCCAAACCCGAAAACCTTACACCCTAAGCCCTCGGCCCCCGAGATACTTTACCTCATGTCCTCAACCTGTCATGCCCTGCAAAAGCGACAAGAACCTGTTTGAAAGCCGTTCAAAACCTTGTGAAGCCCTGTTTTGCTTGCGATCTCGATTCGGCCCCTACCCATAGGCCCCTAAGTAGTTCCTGTTTGGGATTACCTTAGAGGATTCTAAATATGAGCCATAAAAGGAACTACTTAGGGGCCTATGGGTACTCGACCAGGAGCGAGCGGAGGCGGTCCGCAAGGCGACAGTGTCGGAGCCGCTGGGTGAAGCTGTCGGTTTAGGGTTTTTTGGGGTGCTTTGTGTTTAATGTTCTCTTCGGTAATAACGTTATTCAGCTTTGGTTTCAAGAGAGGTTGTAAGGTTTCGTTTTGGCTGTTTCAATGAAGAGGGTTCTTGTTCACCACCTTCGTGGGGCAAGGGGCGAAGACCTGCGCCACTTTGGCTTACTCGTGCGGGACTCCTCAAGAGAAGCCTTGAGCGCGATGAATTCGACAATTTTCGTGGTCGGATTTTCGGTGCAGCACCAAGGTTAGGGGACATTTCGCAGCTGAAGCGCTTGCACTTCGTAAAGGTTCATAAGGTTTCGGGTTTCCGGCGTGCTTAAGTGCGTTTTGGAATGAAGACGTTTTAGGCTTCAGGGTTGGCCCACTGAATCTAAAGGCCTGTAAGTTCCTGTAAGAACATGCTTGATCCTGAATCGTAAGCAACGGATTTTGTAAAAGAGCCCCCAATTCGATGCTCCCTTCTTACAGAAGCCCCTCCAAGAACTCCGAAACCCTCATTCCTGAATCCTAGGCCCTGTAGGCCGTAAAACAGGCCACCAAACCCAGAACCCGAAAACCGACAAGCATCTGCCAACAAACCGAACCACGCACCACGCGACAGCACAAGCTTGCATCCCACTGTTCGAGATGCTAAAGCTCTTCAGCTCTGTCAGAGACCCGAAACCCCCAATACTCTCCGACATCCCTAGCCTCGGGTTTAGAGCTCTTATATAGTCGGGTCTGGAATCCGTACAACCCGAGGTCCCAAACACCACTAAGCACCGAAGCCCTAGACCTCAAAGGCCCGAACCAAAATCCTGAATAGCCGCAGGCGCGTGTGAATCGGCTGAATTAGGGCTCAGTGTTTAGGAGTTATCGGGTTTCAAACCCCAAAAAAACCCTAAACCCAAAAAGCCCCAGCAAAAAAAAAAAACAGGTTCGAGCGTCTTTCCGTCAATGGCCCGCTGGCGGACCTGGCGAAGCGCCTCAAGCGCGTGAACGCGCCTCGGGCTGGGTTTGGGTTTAAGGGAGGGTCTTAATAATCAGAAGACTATAGGGGCCTAAATCATCACCACTACTGTTTTAGGGGTTCCTTTATAGTATAATGGGGCCAGACGTTCAGGGGTTAGAGTTTAGGGGTTTAGGGGTTTAGGGTTTAAGGCATCGTCATCTTCGTAACTGTCGGCGTTTTTGTTACGGAGCTCTCGCACAATCTTCGCAAGTTTGTGGCCGTGAATCGAGCACCCCGCCAGATGAGAATGATTGCGATGATGCTGTGGACAAAGACGCTGATGTGCTTCTTAGAGTGTGACTGTTGGTAGTACCACTCTTTGGTCCCTTTATGTTCTTTAAACCCCTTTTTTCTTTCTTTGGAGACCCGCGCCTGGCTTGATGTTCTTTCGTCTTAGCCTGCATCGACGGTGGTTATTCGACGCTACGTCTCGGCTGGGTCCATGAAGAGTAAGCCTGAGCATGTGTTTGAATGCCTTTCATGAGCAAGGGGCCCGAGGAGAGTGCCGATGGGGATCATGATCACCAACTTCGTCATCATTGGAATTCAGGGCGGGTCGGAGTTCAGTGGAACTGTATCATATCCTAAGCCCCAAAACGAAAGCGACCGGACGCCCAACCGGCAATATTTATGGAAGGGGGCGCATCGCAAAGTCTGAAGGAAAACTCATGCAATTGGGTGGACTTAGAGTCAGAGTTCAGGCTTTTAGGTTTTAAGGTATCGTTTCTAGGTGTTGTGGCAAGTTGAACCTGAAAGGGTTGCCTGAATCCCGAACCAAGGACGTTAACTAAAAAACCCTAAAACCCTAAACCCTAAAATCCTAAAACCCTAAACCCCATCGCCATAAACCCTAAACCCTAAAATCCTGACCTCCAAGCCCCCAGGAGTGCAACTCCTGGAACGCGATCTTCGATGTCACCTCTGTAAACGGAGGGTCTTGCAGAATGCCTTTCCACGACAAGGATGGGCTCATCGCAAACCTTGGACCCTTTTGTTTAGATACGAGGTGGGTAAGTAACCCTTAAACCTTTGGGGCCTACATTGTCCTAGGATATCCAACTAGCAGATTGAAGTTTTGAGAGCCGACACGAAGTACACAAGGTTCTTGACCCGAACAGCTCTCCTTTATAGGAAACCCCTCTCCCACCTGCTGTCCTCTGCCAGGACTTGGGTGCATGGAAGCTTCAGCCCGAAGAAACCGATGTCTCTTTATCCTAAGTTCCTGAATGACTGAAGGGATCCTTCCAATGTAACTGGAGATTCCACTTCGACTCCTTGGCTGAGGGCTTCTGGTCTATTTTTGGGGACGGTGCCGACAATGGCAAGCCTTAAACCTGTAGCGAGCTCCGTGAACGTTAAAGTCGAAAACCTTGACCCTGAACCGTGAACCCCAAACCCTAAGCCGAGAACGTGTCGAATCAAGTCCTCACGAGGTCTCAAGACATTGCTTCCGTTAACATTAACAAGATGGTTCTTATTGGCTCTTATATTCTTGCTTTCTATGTGCCACGACTCACCTGCTTCCGAAATCAAGGACAATCCTAGAAAAGAATAGTAGTTCCAGACATAAAACCGCCTGAACGACTGAACTACAGCATGTATCTCCGGCACCCTAAACCTGGAAACTGAAGCCCAATAGTGACCCTGAAATCCAAGCCCTAGACTTTGTAACATAAACCATGTGAGCAATTTACAGCTCCAAGCACCAAATCCCTTGAAAGTTTTATTCAGACCCTTTTGAAACCCTTATGAAATCCTCTCGGACCCTTTCAAGCCCGTATGACGCAATATACGACATCGTGGTACCAAATCCCGGTCCAGATCGCCAATGGAGAGCCCGAGGGGCGGCCCATCCTACCTGTCGGCAGCTTGCTGCACACTTCGGAGACGGCGGGGGGTGGGCATTTGGTGCTCGGGGACCATTATGGATGCTTCGTCTTGTAGGAAAACACCTATAAATCCTGCGTTACACGTGCATGGCCGGCAGCGCTTGGGGTGCTACAAACTCAGATACTTACAAAGTGTCACCACGGCCCGAATCTTGCAACCCCATACAGCCGCCATATTCCGCCAAGGTCAAGCAGAAGTTCCCGCAGCTACAATCCAAATCCCTAAGCTGAGCCCTTGACGAAATTCCGGAGGCTCTTAAAGTTGTCTTGTATACGTCTAAGCAAAACATCCCAAAGCCATGCTAGTCCTTCCCAGCCATACACCACCCTAAACCGTACGGCCCCAGCCGCAAGCTTCAACAACCAACGCACCCACAGAACCCAATACCCCTTAATTATACCTTATTATGTAGCAGCCAGGAAGTTGGCAAATCAATATCCTCATGCCGCATGCCCTTCAGGTAAGGCACAAGGCATCCCAGCACTAATCCTCCTAAACCTATGTTCCAACTTTCTGGATTCGCTGTAAATCATAATATTCAGCCCCCTATGATTGGATTGGTATATTTAAAGGGGTATCTCTCTGGGCCCTTAGAAATCCAAGGAGTGTGGACGTTCACTTTCGGCGACCGCTATGACGAGCCATGGTTCCAGCAGGTGCACGTGTCAGGACGGAACGGATCGCATGGAAAAACACAGGTACGGTTTATTGTTTGCATAATCAATATTTTATTGATTCTGCTGTTGTATTTGGTGCTTGAACTTTGGGTTCAGGGTTCAGAAGTTGGTTCGGGGCTTGGGGTTTCTGTGCAGAATTGTTCGGCTTGGCTAAGGGCTTGCGAGTCTCCAAGACGGTTGAGGTGGGGCTGGCCAAGGTTTTCAAGGGGTCTGAGTTGCCGGACCGTTGTTCTGCTGCAATACAGAAGCCAAGGACAGGGCTGGGGGTGTAGGGTTTAGTGCTTTTTCTATCCACTCACAATGCTATAGTACAGTCGGGACAATCCCGAAACTCTAAACCCTAAACCGAGCTACTTGACAGAGTCCCTCTGTCTGGAACTTAGCCGAGCATCGACCTCGTAGCTCGCACAGTCTACAACCAGATGAAATATGCGTAAACCGGAACCATAAACCCGAAACCCTAGAATGGCCTTAAAGGCCAGTCCTACTTCTCGTTCACACAAATATGTCTCGATGTTTTTCTACGCTTTCAAATCCGAAGATGCCACGCAAAGGCCTAGAACCTGTCGATGCGTGTCTGAGCCATCCGAAGTTCAGCAAATCTAGAGCGCTTTCGAAGTCGGATAGCGTGCATACATTCCACAGAAGCTGCATGTAGGGCCATTCACAACAGTCACCACAAGGCTTTGCCCATAGGAGCCCAATCTCCATGTTGAATTTAAAGTGCATGATTAAGCGGTGTTTGGGCCCCCAGAGTAGCAGGCGAATTGCTGATGGATAAAACCCTGCATTACTCAGAGTACCATATACGCACCACTTTTTCCAGAGCGTAGCATACAAACATGTACAAACCACAACGCAGGCTATTGTCCGTCAGCACTACACCACCTTGACACCCCATCAGCTGTAAAGATACGTGAAGTTCATTGAATCCATACTGAGCCTACCCACAGCCCGTGTAGCAGTTCCAGGAAATCAGAGACCCTGACATAGACCTTCAGTTTAAGCACCCCAAAACAAGAACCCCTAATCGGAAAACCACATAAAAACCTTCGTCAAACCCCGGAAAACTCAAAAGCACTCCTGAAAAACCCTGATGCGTTGATCACCAATTCAATTTGCGAAATACCCAAGCCCTTCTCCGTATTCTACCCATATAGGCCCCGAAGTAGTTCCTTTATGGGATTACCTTATAGGATTCTAAATATATAAACCATCAAAAGGAACGACTTAGGGGCCTATGGGTGTCCTGCACCCTCCCTAAACCCTAAACCCCAAAACCCTAAAACCTAAACTCAACCCTAAACCCTAAACCCTACACTAAACCCTAAACCCCAAAACCCTCAACCCTAAACCCTACACTAAACCCTAAACCCCAAAACCCAAAACCCTAAACCCTTTTTCCAGTGCCTCTCGCAGGAGACTTGCGGGCCGAAGAATGGCTGGAGCGGGGCACCGTGCGGGTTCCCCCCGACAGGGCCGGCCGGCCGCTCTTTTGTTTGTAGTTGGTTTAGGGTTTAGGGTTTTAGGGTTTTAGGGTTTAGGGTTTAGTTGTGTTTGTGTTCTGGTTGGTGTTTGTTTCAGATTTCACACCACTCAAAGATGATTCGTGCAGTAATTAATTTCAGGTCAGGGATGGGGAAGTTTCTGAGCCGCCATGACGTCCAAAGTCAGGCGGTTTGTGCAGCTCTCTACGAAGTCTTTTATTGCACGCCTCATTTCAGAGGCTTCGCATCTCCACTGCTTTTTGTGTAAACTGCTCCGTTGTCGAAAGTCTACAGACGTAGGACTTCAAGGCTTTGGGCTGGTTCAGGTTTTACTGCGCGCCACCTGACGCCAGGATTCCGACAGAAGACACCTCGAATCTCTGTTCCCTCATAAGGTCATACCGAGCACGATGTCCCCCAAACCCCTAAACAACGCAGAGGCCTCCAAGATCGATGGGAGGTGCACAACCCCAAACCCTCGAAGCCTCAATCAAAATAGGCGGCAGTCTCCAAAAATTGCTTCAGGCTCTCACGTCGTTTCGTCCGCTGAAAAGCGGATGGACGCTGGGTTGTGGAGCAATGTGCCAGATGGGGTTTATGGTTCAGAGATTGTTGCTCTTTGTTGGTATCCGTGCTCCTACACGGGATTGTATTAATCAGTTTCCATATACATGTACATAAGACACTTTGTATATATACACATACATGTATTACAGGTGTGCACGCAGGCAGGCAGGCAGGCAGGCAGGCAGGCAGGCCGGCAGGCAGGCAGGCAGGCAGGCAGGCAGGAAGGGATGGATGGACGGATGGATGGAAGGACGGAGGGATGGATGAGTGGGTGAATGGACGAATGTATGAATGTATGAATGAATGAGTGTGTGTATGTATGTATGTATGTATGTATGTATGTATGTATGTATGTATGTATGTATGTATGTATGTATGTATGAACGTATGTATGTATGTACGTGAGTATGTGCGTGAGTATGTGCGTGTATGTAGGGATGGATAGGTGGACGGACGGATGGATGGTTGGATGCATGGATGGATAGGGGGCTCCATGAATCCTTCGATGCTAGCTATCTAGCTTTCTAGTCTGTCTACTGAATCTGTCTTACGCTCGCCCACACAAACACACACACACACTCGCTCACACTCACTCTACGCCCTACGCACTGCACATGTGCTCGCATACCGTTTACGGAGCCGAGGAAGACCGCTCCGCCCGCGGACATGTGGAAGCCCTCACCCTACACCAGCCGCCGGGCTTAAAGCAAAATGGTTTAGGGTTTAGATTAGACTAGATTAGATTATAGTATATGTTATATGAGTTATCATATGATATTATATGTTGTTAGGCTACCAAAGAGACCGAAGAGAAGGTCAGGTGGTGGAAGCATCGGGGGATTTGGTGAGTAGACGATCAGGCTGTAAGTCCCCGGACTCAGGCTGTCCCACTAAGAACCGACTCACCAAGTCCCCTGATACCATGGAGACTAGTTTAACGCTTTCAAGAGGAGGGGATCTGTTTCCATGGAGTCCAGTGGCTAGGTTTTCCTTACCAACAAGACAAGTATGTAGTTTTCGGAAAGTCCACAAATCCACACACACACACACACCTGGAAGTCTACGTTTCAACATTAAATATAGCTCCCCATACCTCACAGCCCGAACCACTCACAGCCACCATTGCAGTCAGACTGACGTAAGGGCCTTAATAACTAGAATAGGGTTTTGGGGTAAATTTTTCTATAATGACAATAAGGAACCCCCAAAATAATGTAGGTAATTATTAATAATAGAAGCCCTTATAATACTTGGGAAAAACGGGGCAAACGGCTCCTGCCTGAGGCCTTCTCTCGGGGAGCCGACCGAACCTAATCTATGGCTTTTGTATCGGGAAGTCTTCTCAAAAAAGCAACAGAGTAAAGGGCGGAGATGGACATGGAGGTTTTTCCATACCGCCGATATCTCTCTAGCGTACTTATACCCGGCTGTTGCAGCTTGTTCAGCTCCGTAAGATTTATGAGGGTTTAAGTATGTGCCACTGGAAGAACACGTTCGTTTGGCTGCCGTGCTCAACAGGCTGCAAGGTAACCTGTACTAACTGCATCAGTCTAATTGCTGCAGCATCAAACGGCCCCACCTAACTTATTTCTCCTTGAAGCCTTGGTACATACCGACACAGGTCATCGGACGAGGCAGAACAAGGGGGCGAAGAAGATGAAGTCACAGGCTGGAAGAGCCGTGGTTCAGGGGTGTTGCCTCGGGCAGTTGCTGCCTTGAAAACTCTGGTTGAGCAGATGGGTTTAGGGTTTAGGGTGCTAGGGTTTTGGGTATAGGGTGCTAGGGTTTGGGGGTTACGGTGCTAGGGATTAGGGTGCTAGGGTTTAGTGACTTAGTGGTTTAGGGTGCTAGGGTTGCCTTGTCGTCGACAGATGCGATCCCCTGTACCCCTAAATTTGCAATCCCAAGCCTCAATTCCATGCGATACCCTTGAGACCTAGAACTCCTTAACGGAGGGGCACTGTCGTGCCTCCTGTGTGGTATGAAGGTCCTCATCCCGAATAAACATCCCGAACCCGAAGAGCTAAACCCCTATGCCTAGGCCTAGCGAACACAAAGCTGCAGAGAGCCAGCAGGCCGACAAGTGGGAGGCGCAGCAGAGGCGAAGGTTGCTGCCGCGATTGGCTAAGGGAGTGGGGAGGGAGGGTTGACGGTCCCGGGTGAAGGGTTAGAGGTGTAAATCTGTGTGAGTGTGTGTGTGTATGTGAAAAATATGTGTGTGTATATATATATATGTATATGTATGTATATGTATGTATATTTTTGCCGAGAGTTAGACCGTTGTCAAAACTGCATACATACACAACTGGTTAAAACATAAACATCTGCATACACATTCGCAACAAGTAGATAAACAAATAGAGGAAAGAAAGCAAGAAACCGATGCAGAAATAATACATTTCTATATGTCTGTGCCATTGAATTTGGCAGGTGTTTTCATTCTGCCACTGAAACAGCCAGGCGACGCTACTTCAAGGGCACACCCGAGAGATTTAAGTGGTGGATCGCAGCTCACCTGACCTTAATGTAGGGGCCGAAATAATGAACACTACTCTTTTGGGGATTTCTTTTTAGACTTATAGTATAATATAACCCACAACCCTATTCTGATTATTTAAGCCCCTAGACCTAAACCCTATTCTATTTATAGTATAATATACCCCCGCTCCCCCACACCCTATTCAAATTTTAAAGGCCACTTAACCCTACAGCCTATTCTAATTCCTGGTATAATAGATCCCCAATACCCTTTTCTAATTATTAAGGCCCCGATATTATAGAACTCTTACAGTATCCCTTTTAAGGGACCCTTTGGAGGAACCCTATTCTAATTATTAAGGCCCCTAGAGTTTTAGCGGGGAGACTTTAGGGTTTAGCTTTCTTTGTTTCTAGGGCTTAGAGTTTAGCGTTGAGGGTTCAGGGCAATATAGAAGCACGAATAAGTCGTACGGCTTTGTTATAAAATGCACCAAGACCCCTACTCCAAATCTTGGGCCCCCTGCCTGGGTAAGCGGTGCGGTGCGCCCTAAACCCCAAACTAAAGACTTTCAAGCCCTGAACTCCGAGGCTGTGCACACCCTAATGTCGAAGTTCTTATCTTCTTTGAGTGCAGCTTCACAGTCCTACACAACCTTCCCAGCGCCCCTAACGAAAACGACCACTCAGCCGGCCCTGAAGCATTTGCCCTTCAATCCAAGGGTTGATTCCTACAACCCGCAACACTCAACCTCGAAGAGTGGCTTCCAAGATCTCCTCGCAGCTGTTGCACTGGGCTTGGAATCGTTGTGAAAAACTTTCAAAAACCCTAAACCCTAAACAAGAGGCGTTCGACTCTTAGACCCCAAAAACGAACCTGGATAGCCTTCTTCAGCTCAGGATTGGCTCCTCGGGGACGAACATGGTCTCCAAGCTAAAGTGTTAGGGGAATTGGTACGCAGGATCGACCCCCATTCCCGAAATGCTGGGGGTTTCCGTTTCAGACAGGTTGAGGATACCTTACCTAGGAAATCTAGCGTAAACCTCTGCATGCCTCAACCTACTATTTTGGGCCCGCTACAGTCTACAAGAATTAGAAAGCTGTACAACCGCTGCACTCCTAAGTGTAAAACCGAGTTCGGACGTCGGCGATGCGCAAGGTCTAGAAAGCACGCTACTCCCCAAAGCGCACCAGCGCACGGGGAAGAAGTGGTGCTGGTTGGGGGCTCAGTGGCGTTGTAGACAGACAGCGAAAGCAAAAGCAACACCTTCGCTTGGAGGATCTCATGCGTTATTACAGCATGACAAGCCTGCAGAGCGAATCGGCCCTAAACACTTTGCTCGCAAATTTGCCCGAGAATCTGCAAAGAAATCGACATGTACCATGAGCATGTGTTTACTTGATTCGCGTTACCATTGGACCCATAGCAAATAATATGGTTTTCTTAATGTGGTAGCCTTGTCCATCCATTCGCGACGCTCAGATTCGATCATTGTCATTGCTAGCGCCCTTGCTACCATCAGCATTGCTACGCAGAGTCTTGCAAATATGCTTTTGGTATGAGCATTGTGTTGTCGTTCTGACCTATCTTTGTAACCAATTACCTTGGTTATTGCCAGTTATTGCTGTTGCGATTGCAGGGCCTGGAGCCCAAAATCTTTCTCACCCAGGTCTTCCAAACGACTGAAAGGAGCCGTCGAAATCTCCGAAGAAGGTCCAATGCCCAGCAGCTACGGGGGTGTACTCACGAGCCGTGCATTGGGTGTGTGAGTGGTTCCTCACCTATGTTGGCTTGGGCTCTTGTTAGTTACTTATTTTCGGACCTGAACACTGACACTTCGTGTGCAAGCCCTAGTAATCTGTCGCATGGGTAGTTCTCTAAATTACGGTCCCCCTTTAGGTCCCCAATCTAGTACGGCACCCTTATTAGGACCCTAAAAGGGGCCCTAATTTGGAGAACTACCCACATACATCTCCTCCCCTCCCCAAACATGCACATTTCGGGTTTTAGGTTTAGGGTTTGAGGGTTTAGGATCTAGTTTAGGGTTTTAGGGTTTAGGGTCTAGGGTACTTAATGAAACCAGGTCCCCAATAGTACCAGTACGCCCTTCTTGTTTCGAGGCCTCCCATGCATAAATAAGCAAGTAAATAATACAACAGAACATGAAGCGCATAGATATACAGATAAATAAGTTAGCAGATGTATATACATTTCATTCATGCGAAAGCATATGATGGATCCTTCCATAGTTTGAGGGACCTTCTTTCCTCCGCTTCGGCGCTTAGCTCGACCACATTCAGCCCAACCCTAAACCCCGAACCCTGAAGCCTAAACCCTAAAACCCTGAACCCTAAACCCTAAACCCCTAAACCCTGAGCCCTACACTCTAAAGCCCTAAGCCCTAAACCCCTCAACCCCTGAAGCCTGAACCCTAAACCCTAAAGCCTAGATTCGAAGCCCTGAGCCCTGGCAGCCACAAGCCCGATGTTCGGGTCTTGCGATTGGGTTTCTTTGGTGGTTTCGCGCTGAGGGTTTAGGTTCAGGAGTTGGGGGGCTTAGCGGTTTTGGCCTCTTCAACCTATTTCTTTGTTTGGGGCGTGCTGACAAGAAGGCAAACCCACGAATAGGAGCCCACTCAGACTCCCATGGCAGAGGTAAAGTTCCCACGGCAGAGGTAATGTTGAGGTATGAACAGAGACATGTAGCAGTCTCCTCTCATAGTCCCTCTGCAGTTCTGCTATAACATAGGCCACAACTCTATTGGCAAGGCCCGCATCTTACTGCAGCCATCGTGGGGCGCATTTTCTGGGTTGGAGTTCGAAGCATTCGTGGCCTTCAGGCCTTCAGTGCATCCCAAACCTCAAACTCTGGCAGACTAGAAGCCCTAAACCCTAAGTGCCCTAAAGCCCTAAAGCCGTAAAGCCCTAAACCCTAAACTGAACTTGCAAAATAACGTGCGCTCCATGTTCTCAGGCGAAGTCTTCATACAAGGGAACGAGGCCCAGCAGAATGTGTCTCGGCCAAAGCATGTTGTTCCAGGGTTCAGGGTTTAAGGTTTTGGGTTTTGGGTGAGCAGTACTGTAGCGTTTCTTTGAGGGGTCCGTTTTGCTATAGACTGTTGCTGTAGGGCTAAGATGCGTTAGAGGGTCTGGGGAGCTGAACCCTTTGGCTTGCTTTTTTTATGGTTGGGTTTAGGGTGTGGGATTTGGCTTACTAACTGTAAGGGATACTGTAGAGGTTGTTATCAGGGTCACTATAAGATTTACGGTCGTGACAGTCTTTGAAACACGCGAAGGCTTGCATGTCTTTTTGAGGCCTTCGGTTGGGTACCTTTACATGATGCTTTCTGCTTGAGGGACATGTGGTGAATGACAAAATGCGTGATGATCGACCGATCTAGGGATTCAGGGGTCTATATCTTCTGGACCGACACCTTCATAGCAGTAATTCGAAGGTGCAAACCAATCTTGGCCAGTACAGTTCAGTCAAGACCCCCTTGGAGAATGACATCATTCCGGCTACAGTTTTGTACAGTAGGCAAGCTCTCCGAATTTTGCGGCTGTTCAAGAGCTGTCGGTCAAACCAACCACAGCAGCATTCCGGTTAAACCTCCATAGTCCCACTCGTGCACTTTACCGCGGCACTTGCGCACTTTTCTTGCCGGCGAGGGTCCTACACAAAACCGAATGAACCGCTGAACGAATAAGCGGACAACTTCCCCAACCAAGTTGGACAACAAGCGCACCTGTGCCCTCGAGTCTATTCTTCCCATGGAAACACGTCTTAAGGACAGCCCTTCTCACACCAAACAGCCCGGGACAAGAATATACTTTTCTGCAAGATCAATCGCTGCGATATGAAACCATGAACTAGCCTAAACCCTAAAGCCTAAACCCAACCCTAAACCCTATAACTGGGTCCTTGTTGGCTACAATGTTACATTTTTGTTGTAACGAAAGATATCAAAGATTAAAGATGATCATTTTTCATATAGCCCCAACAGGGAACCAGATAAGGCCCCTATATTTAGCCTTAAAGCCTAAACCTTATGACCCTAAACCCTACCTAAGCCCTAAACCCTAAGAAGGCCCCTATATTCACCCTAAGCCCTAACCCTAAACCCCTAAACTCTAAACCCTAAACCCCTAAACTCTAAACCCCAAACCCTAAGCCCCAAACCCTCAGCCCAAAACAAGGCCCCTACATTTCGCCCCTTCGAAAGCTCGGGAGCCCAGGAGCTGTTGCAACTGGTGCGCCAGTTTACTGAGGTGCGGGGTAAGCCAAGAAAGGGCCCTTCTTAGGGTTTAGAGTTTTGGGTTTCTGGGTTTAGAGGTTAGGGTTTCTGGGTTTAGAGGTTAGGGTTTGGGGTGTGTGTTGTGCATGTGCGCGTGTGTGTGTGTGTGTTATAGAGTGTGTGTGAGTGAGTGTGTGTGTATATGTATAAATGTATATATATATATATATGCTTCGGATGTACGGTAGGCAGAGTATAAGGTTTTGAAATTAGAGCATCGGATTTTCGGTAGGTAAAGGTATAGGGTTCCGGGTTAAAGTACAGGGCTTAGGGTTAAAGTATCGGGCTTACGGTAGTTTCAAGTATGAGGTTTAGGTGGAACTCTCTGCCTTAAAGAAACATTGGTTAGACTTAGTTCGGGTTCAGGTCAGAGTTTGGCTTAAGGGTTTCGCATGCTGCGGGGGTGAAGCGGTTTATCCCGGATTAAAAAGGTTGTTAGGACCAGGGGCCTTTGGAAGCAGGTAGTACGAAAAGTCAGCTGTACAATCAGTGCTCATGCTACGCACATCTCTAGACTGTAACATCATGTACCACATTGTGCTATAATATGCCATAGTATAATATACGATACTATAGCAGACTGGATAAAACTCACTCTCGACGGCCCTGATCCTCCTGATCCTGCAACAAAAAACCACGCAACTCTCCTAGCAAGGCTTAGAGTTTGGTAGTGAGGTTAAGTATGACTAAGATTGATAAGTCCCTTTTTAGCCGTACGAAAATCTCATACCCTCAGGTCGAAGCCTGAAACCTAAAGCCCAAAATGATGGAAGAGCGGAGTCGCAATCTTTGAACTTCCATAAGCCATATGAAAGCTTTCCGGTGTCTAGAATTGAGGTTGCTCCCCGTTGCTGCGGTAGGTACTTGGCAGAGCTAAACCCTAAAGCCTAAAACCCTTAAACCCTTAAACCCTAAACCCTAAACCGTAGTAGAAGCTGCGGTTTAGGGCTTAGGGCTAAAGCCCCAAACCTTTCAGGGGTTTGGGAGTCTCGGGGCTGGATCTGAGTCTTCAAGACGTACTGGGCAAAAGCTTCAGGCACCACCCCCCGGAGCCTCAAAAGAGAGAAAGGCACATAATCCCCTTGACCACAGAGAAACGGCAATATCATCCCAAACTCTAAACCCTTACACCCCAAACCCCAAAGCCTCAACCCCAAAAGCCCTTCAACTCCCCTTTGGCCAGGAGTGGACCGGGCCCACCCCAAAGGCGACGAAGAAAGTGCTGCAGAACATTCAGAACCGGAGGACCGGATGAAAGCTATAAGAAACGATAAAGGCTGTAATTCATGTAGTATAATATAACCTATTTTATTGATTTTTTATATAACATAATATAGCATGATAAAATACATAGCAATATTACATATTGCCATATACTGTATCATTTTACAACATATTATGTTATATTATTTTGTTACTCGGCCCTATCAGTGTATCATATCATACTGTTACGATAATGCGCGATCTTGCATTGTAATATACTGTATCGTAACATTGTGTATTGTGTTGTTTCATTTTATGTTAATCATGCTGCATTATACGCTACCACAATATATCAAAATATAATGTATAGTAATACAACACAGTGTAACATAATAAAACATCGCATAACATGATCGAATACAATATCATTTTATATAGCACCATATAATATAATACCAACATAACATAGTATGATATACCCCGGTATAAAACAACATAGTATGACATATTTTGATATAAGAAATGGTAGAATAAGATCACATGATGGTACAATATATACGGAGATAATAATAATCATCATAATAATAAAGTATACTACAAATTAAATAAAGTATTGTTTAATATAGCATAACAGAACAGAGCTTAATAAAGATATAGTATAATGCAATACAATAAGTATTTGACAGAAATGTAACATATCCTATAGGATATAATATGTAATGAATGATATAACACAAAGCCACATGATACAACGCACATAATATGTAGCATAATGTATAGCATAATACACTATATAGTATGACACATAATGTATCATAACACAACATAACAGATTGCAGTATAGTATAGTTTAATATAATAGAACCTAACATGGTATAATATAGCATAATATACTACATCATTTAAGATATCTTGACATAAACTAATATAAAATGATATAATGAAAGACAATATAGTAGAACATAACATAGTATAGTGAAGGCCGAGCCTTTAATCACATTATGACGCCCTCTATACTCTAAGACATCTTCCTTGATCTATGTGTTCTTCAAGAACTTAGTTCAAGCTACCATCATCCTAAGATAAGGGGTCGGAATAACTACGATTATAACTGTACCCTGGATCTGAATCAAGACACCTGGGAAAGTCGAAGGCCAGGTTAAGGTTCTAGTTCGCTTAGGTCTCCGAATCCGAGCAGGATAGAAACCCTAAACCCTAAACCCATTTTTTTTAATTTTTTTAAAGACCTAAACCCTAAGCCCTAAACCCCAACCCTCGCCCTAAACCCTAAACCCAGACTCCCCAAGACTTGGGTTAGGGCATGGGTTACTGTCTCGGGGCTTCTGGTAGGGGTCAGGGTCCAGCAGCCTCCGGGGTTCTCCCGGTAGGCTTTTGGGGCAACACGGTTGAGGGTTTGGGGTTTAGGGTTCTAGGGTTTAGTGTTTAGGGATTATTGTTTAGGGATTAGGGTTTAGGGTTCGCGGTTGGTCTAGGGTTTAGGGTGTCAACCCTGACCAAAGCCAGAAGCTAAAAGCTTCGAAGTCAGGAACGCAGCTGCTGCAGCGGCTGGACGGAGGTGAGACCGAAGGTCCAAACTGGCCCTCAGTCAAACAATGCAGAGACCCTTAAATAATTAGTAGTAGTGTCTTTTACAGGCTCTCTTATGAGGGTTACTATATATAAATAGAGTTAAAATAGGGTTTGGGGAGAGTTTTATTCTAATTAGTCCTTCTATTTGTCTACTCATGTAGATTCCCTTACTTATGCAATGCTTTCAGCAGCAGTGAGCTTCAGAAAGCTCTTGCTGGTCGAGGTTGGCTGTGGTGTGGCACAGCTGCGTGCTGATGCCACGAAGTGTAGAAAGTCGTCAGGCATTAGCTTCGAAAGTAGTGCGACCGCATTGATGTTCCTCTTTCCCCAACTACGGAATAAGAACTGCAATATACCCTACCAGAATCAGAAAGTTTGGTGCCTGTGCCAGGGCGACTATGCAAGGCACTCTGGTGCAAAGCTAGGTTTCCGCCAACCTGGTCAGGTGGCGTTCAGGGGTCCCGGGGGATCGATTCTTAGGGAGATGTTGTTCAGGGATTTCGGGTTTCATCAAACTGCATCTTAGGGTTACCACAAATCCTAATCACGCACAAACAAACCCCTAAACCCTAAACCCTTAATCCTTAAACCCTAAACCCTAAAACCCTAAAGCCCTAAACCCTAAAACCCTTCAGCCCTAAACCCTAAAACCCTAAAACCCTAAAACCCTAAAACCCTAAAACCCTAAACCTAAACCGGGCTAGTAAACCCTAAGCCGTAAGCCACAGCCATGCCCGGTCCTTGGGGCCTGGAGGTCCCCCACAGGCCGTGTGCCTCGGTGGAACCTTTAGCTTGGGACCCTCGAAGAATTGCAAGAGAAGGACCCTTTTGGGGCTAGGGTGTAGGGTTTAGGGGTCAGGAGAAGGGCCCTTTTCAGGCTAGGGTTTAGGGTTTCGGGGATAGTTATATTGTAGGCATCAAGGGAATAATGTTGGCAGTTGGGGCTGATCTCATGATCATGAGTTGTTGATCCTTATTCAGGCCAAGTCTTTCGTGGAATGAGAGCTCGTCGGTCCCATGCTGCAGCGGCATAAGCAGGTTTAACATTTATGTCCGCTGCTTTAGTAGAGTACTATAGCTGCTCCTGAGCAGTGGCTACGGTGCGACCATGGCTGTCAGCTGTCTGTGCAAGAATCGCCTGAGCCAGACGGCACAACTAATGACCGAGTCCTGGTTTCAGCCGGCACGTACCATGGCAGAAGCATCTTAAACCGGGCTTCCTGCTCCCTGCAGCCATCGGACCAAACCCCTCCCGGTCTGGATGAGAGGATGGGGCACGAAAATGTCAAGTTCTACTCCCCACGTCCAAGCCCCTACAATTAACCCTACAACTCAGCCCTGAAGCCTTAGCATCGAATCTACGCCCCTGGAGGCGTACCTCTCTTAACCGCAGGCTCAGAGAAGCCCATGCTCGCATCCTAAAGCCCTGAAACCCCCTTCGGCCCTTGAAGCCCTACCTGTGGAGCCGGGGAGACTCCCCTCCCCGCTGCACCGAGCAATGCTCACGGGAGGCAGAACTTAGGATTCAGGGTATTTGCTCCTGGGGCATCTTTCTGGGACTTGGAGCTTGAAGGGTTTACATGGGACGTTTCCTGTTGCTCATCAGAGCGGTGTATATTCCACCGGCTTTTCAGCAGGCTGCTGTCTCTGTTGAGGCTTAGCAGCTGAGTTCCTCGACCCCAGATGCGCACCCTAGAGCTAAATCCGAAAGTTGGAAATTTGATTTCCAGCTGGACAAATCTGAAGGAGAGCTCTAACTTTGCAGCGGGTATGCAAACTCCGCACCCGCGGCATCCCGAGCCTCGAATCCTGATCTAGGGTTTCTAGCTAGAACTTCTGGGGTTTCTAGGGTTTTGGGGTTGAAGCTTAGGGTATTTTATAGGGTTTATAGGGTTCAGGGTTTAAGGGACCCCCGAAGAGCTCGCGATTCGGCACTTCGAAAGACGCAACCCCCGAGTCCTCAAACCCCAGCTCTTCAGCCTGGGCCACCTCGAGGCCCGTGAACTTAGAAGCCTGCACATCAGCCCTTGCCCCAATCCCGAAACCCCAAGCAATAAACCAAAAGCAGCTAGAGCCCCGTATGCCTACACACACATAATATATATATATATATAGAGATTTATATGTATATGTATATGTATATGTATATGTATATGTATATGTATATGTATATGTGTGATTTTTGTAGCATCATGAATATGACTGCCTGAGCTGCAGACGTGGCTGCGCAGAGGCAGACATGGTCTACGAGTCGCAGGGCAGAACCACTTGCTCCTCGACGAGGGTCCAGGGTTTAGGGTTTAGGGGTGACGAGGGTATTTGCCTTATATAAGGGCAGCTTCTGGGTTTTGGAGCCTAGGGGTGGCATAGGTCTTCCGGCTACTTCGGGACGGGAGCACTTCGAGAGTGCATTGGTCTGGAGAGGATTCCTGCATTGTTGATTTAACGATTTGGGAGTTTCCGAAAATAAGGGGTACCTTATTTTGGGGTCCTTATAATAAGGATCCTACTATTTAGAGTGCTATATTAGTGTCCCCTATTTTCGGAAATCCCCATTTCGTTGATGATGACAGTATGTTCCTGCAGAGCCGTAGAACCCAGAGAGCCCAATACCCCTTAATTAAGGAATATACCTTAAATTTTAGGGTCCTTAATATTATGATTTAAGGTATATTCCTTAATTAAGGGGTATTGGGCTCTCCGGGAAGATGCTAGGGGCAATGGGTTCGGGCCGCCTGAGGCGACTGGGAGCCCGAGCCCGTGGACGATGACGCGAGGATCTCGGAGGTCGTTGACTGGCCCCTCGATTTGATTGAGAAGAGGGTTTGGGGTGTAGGGTTTAGGGTTTAGGGTTTAGGGGTTTAGGGTTTAGGGGTTTAGGGTAGGCTTTTGAGTTTTGAACCCTTAATCGTCTTATATCATCGAAGACCCCAAACCCTAGAACGTCGTTAAAGGCTCTAGAATAGATGTTGACGTTTTGAGCTTAAGGAGGATCTTATTTTGCCAAAGACTCAGAGGCTTCAAGGGGGCATCCTAGAAGAGTGTGAACTGGGTTCTTGTTAAGAATTTGTTTCAACTTACCGACATAAAGTAGTAAGGAAACTATAGTACTTACCATGGATTGCCATAGATCCCCATTATGGTAGTTTAAGCTACATTCCTTAACAAGAACCCAAAAGATTCGTGTCCGGAGCTCTATGGGGGTATTAGTTAGTTATTGTAGTACAGGCTGACGGCTGGAGTAGGGCTTCAGGTGTTCGCGGGTTTCGGGTTGGTGTTTTGGCGGGTTTCTCTGTGGTATTTGAGGAATAGATGTTGGTTCAGACTCCAGACCCCTTCAAAGCAAAGCTAGTAAATCGGATTTATGTGGTCTGAAGAGGGCTGAGGCGCTCTGTCAGAGCAACACCCACTTGAAAGTGTTGGCCTTTCTGGCAGCCCGAGCACTAGCTTTGTGCAACAGTCTAGGAGTCTAGGACATTATCAGGTGGGTAGTTACCGTTATAGGAGCCTTTTAGAAGGTCTATATACCTTATAGAAGCCTCACATTAATATACCTTACACTCCCCACCTGTAGTTTCCTTTGAAACAGAGTTGTGTTGCATCAGAGCTTTGAGATCCCAATATCAAAGAAGCTCAACTGCCCTTTGAATGTAGTCCCGCATCCGAACTGCCCTTGCCACGAAACAGCGGATCCTCCGCCAAGGTAACCCTGAACCCTAAGCCCTCAACCCTAAACTAAACCCTAAACCCTAAACCCTATAAACCCTAAAACCTAAACTCTAGACCCTATATACTGTAAGCCCTAGACCCTATAAGCCCTAAACCCTAAATCCTAAGCCCTGTAAACCCTGAGCCCGTAAATCCTCAAGCCTCTGAACAGCCCAGGTTCCAGCTCCCTGGCTACGCCACGCTGTCGATACACCAGGTGAAGAGAGCTGAACCGATTTCGGCGTCGGAGCTTGCAAGAGCCGCTTGGTGCTGCGGTGTAGGGGTTTTGGGGAGTTTAGGGTTTCGGGCATACATTTTTTTCAAAGTTTAGTCGTCGCGAGATTAATTACTTCCGTCTCACGTAGCTGCGACAAAGAAGAAGAAAGTGGCCAAGGGCTCCAGAGCTTCGGATGTGAAGCCCAAAACCACTACTTCACAACCTGGTTCTGAACTAGGCAGTGCATGTCTAGCGCTGGTCCCCTGCATTGTTTGCGCACTTACAAAGTAGTCCAGGGGAGGGCTGGCATAAGGGGAAGGGAGGACGCAAACTTGACCTAGCGGTGCCACCCATGTATGTACGTAAAGGAATGAAGTTCGAAAGTAAAGCGCGGCCCAAGCCTCCAATGCAAAGACGAACTCTTGTTGAAGCCTGCAAGGAAGGGCGCACATGGCTTGCAGAGTCTGTCGCGGAGGTCTATGGTGCCTCGGAAGAACGGCTGAACAACAAGTGTGATGAACATGGCAATGGAAAATGTAGGTAAGACTATTGTAAAGAAATCGTACTTGCGGTTGGCACCGAAATGTCCAACAGGTAATTCGGGAAAGATCGCCGGAGGAAGAGTTTCAAATTGGCGTTGACATCACATGTCAGTAGCAAGGCTAGTACCGGCACAGCAAGAAGTGCGCTGTACCATTTTTCAGTGGCACAAAAGCAGCAGTAGTAGTCGTAGTCATAGCTGTAGTCGTAAAAACTCAGAGCTTCGTGAGCCAACTATGAAAAACGGTTGAAAACGGCAGGATCCTTTGCTAAAGCATCCCAGACGGAAGTGCTCGAAGATGATGGATCGCCGGTTGCTAGCCTTAGTACAAGCACCCGATTGACATGAACAAAATCCGGATGATTCCTTCTTTATCTACGTCGTCCAATAGAGTCCTGATAGCCCCATGCCCCTTTTTCTTGCACCTAAACTCGACAACAGGGGCACCCTCTTTCTTATAAATTGAACCCGAGCACGAGCCCAAAACAGACATCCGGAGCCCGAAGGGATTCAATCCAATAACCCTAAAAACTTGGACCGCGGACCTGAAATCCTAAGCTCAAAGCCTTGGACTATTGAATGTCAAACCCGAAGCCCTGAAGCAAAGGTAATCGCCCGCGCTGGCGGCCGCGCGGGCTCGAAAAAGGTGGGTTACTGAGAATCTCTTCTTGGTGCTTCAGCAGCTTAAAGTTTTGTAGTGTTCAATTTTGGGTTTCGGATGTTACAGTCTTTGGGACTTGGGATGTGTAGTCTAGTCTAGAGTTGCTTACAGATGCTGCGGGGAGGGCGGTGAGGGGCGACATGGGGCGAGGCTGGGGGAAGCCGCAGATTCAGGCCATGGTGCATAGTATGGCATTCAGCTCCCGCAGCAGCAGTTCTCTGCACAATCTGCTTGTGTTGTTGATCAGGGGGGGAGGTTTTTCAGTCTTTCAGATTGCTGTTATGAGATATGGCTTTTGCTAACTACCTATAGTCTGCTTCGAATTATTTGCGACTGGGGAACCAGCGGAAGGTGGACACTTCTTAGATCATGTATTTTGGTTTTTGCACAAGTGCACGCGGGCTTTGTTCTGAGCACTGCATGGGTACCTTCAGTGTTAGTTCTGCGGAAGCATACCACATTCGGAAGAAGCCCGAAACCCCGATTCAGTGCCCTGAAGCGTACGCCCAGAGTAGAGAGTTGCAAAACAGGGCATAGCCTTGCCCTGGCAAGCTTCCCCCAGGTGGGGTATATGTGACCGTGCGCGGGGACGCCGTCTACGTCCAAGGCCATGGGCTCTGCCGTTGAAGAGTCGGGTTGCGGGTGAGGTCTGTCCTTTTGATAGCCTACGGCAAACTGCCAGACATGTTTTTTTGAGGTGTTGGATAATTTTGCGACCTGGTTTTGCAGTAGCCACGGTTAACGCAGTTGGGCCTTCAAAGTGCAGAAAAGTCTAGTGTTGCTAAATGACACACAGCTGTGCATTATGATGATGGCGATGGATGGTCGTGCTGTTGAACATTAGCTAGTGTTGCTAATTATGTGCCCTTACCTGTACTAGTGTTGCCGCTCGGTTTGTTTCGGCTAACCCTTCCTTCTCTTGTTCAGTATTCTACAGCTGGTACTCTTCTTATGGTGCGACTCGAAAATCTGCATCAGAGCTGTCATCAGAGTTGCAGAACGAGTTCATGTCTAGAGTCTAGACCTTGGAGTAGCCACGAGAATTTGAAAAGTGAAGCATGGGAAGTTGAAAGGATCAAGCCTTGCCTACAATTAATTCTGCATGAATCTCTCTGCATGGAAAAGCTTGTAATCGTCAGCATAATTGCCTGGATTTAGACAATCGTGATTCCTGTCGCTAACCCTAGTCCTGCTATGGACGTCTATGCTGGCCTTTAGTCCTCTAGCTACTCTAGGGCTTTGTAATATCTTCGGTTTTGGTTTTGCCTGTAGTTAAAAGCTTGAAATCCAAAAACAGGGGCCCAAAGACCGATATCCGTAGAGTTTGACGATGCCGGAGAGCTCTAACCGGTTCAGGGATTGAGGATTGAGGATTGACGATAGAATTCGGCTCACAGGGTTCAGGGGTGCAGGGTCTGGTTTTCGTTTGTCAGGAGCAGCACGCGATGCGCTTCTGCGCCGGGCCAAGTCATGCGTGAGTTTTCGTGCACAGGCGTAGACTTCGCTCCGTGAAGGTTTGCGCACATAGAACTCGAGGTTTTTGTCGTGTTCACTAGAGTCGCAGTTTGTCTGCACGTTATGACTAAGCCCGCCAATCCAGAGCCGGAGAGAGTAAAGCCTCTTGCCTGGGCGACATGAAGGGTCGGCAAATACAAACACGGAGATTTGCGACACATCGAGTCAACTAGTGTTGTTTGTTCAGCCTAAACCCTGAATTTTAAAACCCTAAACCCTAAACCCTGAACTTTAAAACCCTAAACGCTGAACTTTAACCCGAAAACATTCACTCCCGCAAAAAGGAACTGCTCAACAGGTCTTAGGGTTTGCGGGAAACTTTTAGGCGGCTTTTGCTGCATCCATTTTTCCTCATCAGGGGGTAAGTATACCCCATTTCCCTTGTTCTAACTGTAGAGGCATTTAGTTTATCTTCAGCAGTAAGCAGCAGTTTTTTTCCCACAATGCTTTGCCACGAAGTCTATGTATGCCTTTGCCATGTCGTATACTTTAAAGTATCAGTTGTGATGCCCTTAGAGTACCCCTATAGTAGCCTTATGGTACCCTTAGAGTACCCGTAGAGCTTTAAACTCTACCCATAGGCCCCTAAGTAGTTCCTTTTTGGGGATTACCTTATAGGGTTCTAAATATAAACCATAAAAAGGAGCTACTTCGGGGCCTATGGGCTAACCCTAAACTCCTAAACCCTAAACTCCTAAACCCTACAACCCTTAGAGTACCGGAAGAGCTTTAAATTCTAAGCCGAAGGCCGGTCGCCGCAGCTTTGCTCCTGAACATCCCCGCGAGCCGCGCCAGGCCTCCTCTGAAAGTCCAAGTCGTCTTAGCTCGGGAGCCCCTTCAGACATAGCATCTGATTTTAAACTGTATTTTTTTATTATAAGGAACCTATATTTTTATAATGTGAGATGTACATGTATTTACTGATATGAGCATATGGGGGAATCCTTATGTGATTGTATAAGGCTTATTGCTAATTGAGGAGTTATTGTTTGTTATGATTCAGGTTTAGGGTTTGGGTTTACTGCTAGGGATTTCTGAGTATGTCTGTGTGAGGGTTGAGTATAGGGGTGGCAGAGTTCCGAGAAAGCCGGATGAGTTAGTCTGCACCTCTCCTAGGAAAACCGGACAAGTAGGATGTATTCAGATGGCTAAGGGTTCAAGGTATAAAAAAGCTGCCATCACCTACTTTTGGTGTAGGTTTCTTCTCATAACCCCTAGTATAAAGTTTACAGGGACCCTACAAAAAAAAGCAGATTGGGGTACAGCAAAGTGGGGTTCAGGGTTAAGGCGTTTAAGGTTGAGGGTTTAGGATTTCGGGCTTTAGGCCCTTAGGGTTGAGGCTTTTGGGGGTAGCCAAGGCCCTGGCAGGGGTTTAGGCTTTAGGGGTATAGGGGTTTAGGGCTTAGGGGTTAGGGCTTGGGGTTTAGGGCTTCAGGGTTTAGGCTTAAAGACCAAACCCTCTAAGGAAATTTGAATTACACCCTGAGACTCCGTGCTGGTTCCGGGCTGAGAAGGCCTCCCTCCCTCCTTTTCGTGGGGTGTGGGGGTGTGGAGTGGGGTGGGGTTGGGTGGGGTGGGGTGGGGTGGGGTGGGGTGTGCGGGAGGCGGCGGAAGCATCCCTTATTAGAAACCCTCGAAGTCTCGAAACCTGAACCCCAAAACCTTGAGTCCCCAACCCTAAACCCCAAATCCTTAACCCTACGGCTGATGGCATAAATCCTGCATTACCCCATGATAATAATTAGAAGGAATATACCATAATTCCCATAGTTTAGGGTGCTTAAGGTAATGCAGGATTTATGTCATCAACAGTATGTAAGCCTTAGTTCTCCAACACCCAACCTTTAATCTTTTTGGGCTCTTACAGTTTAGTAGCAATCTGAAACTTTGACCCTCTTATTTTCCTGGCTTTTTGGGGGAAGTAAGACAGCCCCAAGGATCCTGACAAGCTTCGAGAAATCAAGACATGCCCAGAGAACCCAGTATCCCTTAATTACGGAAATATACCTTAAATCATGATATTAAGGCCCCTATATTTTAAGGTACATTCCTCAATAAAGGGGTATTGGCTTCTCTGGGTGCAGGTGGCTGCCATCAGCGCGCGTGTTCTACGAGAAGTTCATGCCGCAAGCCGAGGCTTATCTCGGGTGCCGGGTTTTACGATCTAGCGACGGGAAGGGTTAGTTTGGGTTTATGATCTGGGGACGAGCTTTGGTGCTTGGGGCTCCGGGTGTCTAGGGGAGGTGTACTGGAATTCTGTCATGTACTTGTGAAGTTGGATGCACGCGCATCCTGAGAAGCGCAACACTCAAACCCTACTCTGTCTACTTAGTGTAAGGGCCTTCACAGTTAGAACTAGAATATGGCTGTGGGGTACGTTACAGTATGTATAGATATAATAAAAGAAACACTAAACCCTAAACCCCAAGCCCTAACAAGAGCCCCAGGAACAATGCTGGCCACTATTGACCCTGAATTCCCGAAGCCCGAAAGGTTGAAGGGTCTCCTTCGGCCTCTTGACACTCTAGTATAGGGGCCTAAATGGTATACCAATGCTAGTTTGGGGCTCCTAATTAAAATTACTATATACCCCAAAACCCTATTCAAGTCATTGAGCCAGATATTACGCTACGTTCGGTTTCGGCGTCGCCTTGTGAAACAGGAATGATTGCTTTGTGCCTTCGATGTCAGGATACTACCGGTCCCGAGCGGTTGGGTTTAGGGGTTTAGGGGTTAGTGTCAGGTATGCCCTAAACCCTAAACCCTAAACCCTGGGGTCTACATTCCTTTGCTTGTCCTACCACTTCCATTATCTGTCTTTGTGTGGAAGACTGGGGGCCGGGGGTGTGCGGAGGATGAGTCTCCAGGTCTGTGCACCTACACCTCAAACCTAAGCCTCGAACGCGCCCGGGTTGCCGACATGTGTATGTATATAGGTATGTATGTGTATATATATATATACACACACATAAATGCTGAGACAGCTATTCCACGCCTGCACATTGCTTGATTCAGACTTGCCAATGGCCTCCTTGCCCTCCTTGAAGCCACATCCCCGCTGCCTCGAACAGGAGTTGGGCCCTAACTCCACCAGCATCTCAGACATACTTACCGGACATAGGGTTCTGGTTTAGGGTGTAGGGTTCATCAGACATCATGAGACTTCATAGGAAGCAGGCAGTCAGACAGACACAGGATCTCCAGGTTCTTCACGCCATTACCGTCCGTTTAGAAAGGTTTTGGTCTAAAAGCTGTGCACTTTTACGTTAAGATGTTGGGACCCCTGCGGCCTTCACTCACTCTCCACTAGACTAATAACACATCCCAAATACCAATCCCTAAGCCCTAAATATCACTAAACTCTAAACCAAATTAAATTCCCAACACGACCCCAGAGTACGACCCTACTGCACCTTGAAACGCTGTCCTTCGCGCTAACTTTATACCCTGCGACGTTCAGCTTGCGCGTTCGTCCAGCGTTCGAGCTAGTAGACCCAGCCGATCGTTCAACACAAAGGTCCAGGGTTTTGAGGGTTCAGAGTGACAGGCAAAATGGCTGCACATGTATGTAGGTTTGGGGCTTACCTTTTACGGTTCAAAGGATTTGTCAGGATGTGATCCGCTTCCCGAGATTTGTCCACAGTCGACGCCATTACCCGGAAGTCATGCATCCTAAGCCCCCAATCCCCAGTTGCTCCACTTCCCGCTCAAACCCTAGGCCCTAGAGCAAAACCACAGCACTTAGCTATACCTATCCTAAGCTCTCGCGACCAAACATCCATAAGCAATCTGAGAAAAGTACTCCTAACTTTTAGGTTGAGGGGATGTGTCTCAGGCCTTGGGGAAGCAGGATACCTTTGTTTGTTTTAGTTGTGTGGGGTTGAGGCTTATTCCTTTACGGAGTTTATAGCTTAGGTGCAGCCGGCGGCGCCTTCGACCTGCCCACAGCGCTTCGACAAGCAGGATGCGTTTGGGGTTTGATGCTTACCGTTTGGGCTTCGGGTTTTGGGGCTGATGATGAGTGGTATTGTACAATAGACATACATACATGCATATATATATATATATTTGTTTTTCTCTCGGTTCTGATTTTGATTATTACTATCAGTACTGCTACCACCATTCTTAGTACTAGTACTACTAAGATTAATATGCATCAGCATAATCATGAGTATAATAATCAATCATAACAACAATCGTAGCAATACTATTGTTGCTACTGTTATTCCTATTGTTATTCTTATTATTATTAGTAGTAGTAGTAGTAGTAGTGGCAGTAGTAGTAGTAGTAGTAGTAGTAGTAGTAGCAGTAGTAGTAGTCGTAGTAGTAGTAGAATTATTATTATTCGTCGTCGTCGTCGTCGTAGTAGTAGCAGTAGTAGTAGTAGTAGTAGTAGTAGTAGGAGGAGGAGGAGGAGTAGGAGTAGTAGTAGTAGTAGTAGTAGTAACTAGTAGTAGTAGTAGTACTAGTAGTAGTAGTAGTAGTAGTCGTAGTAGTAGTAGTCGTAGTAGTAGTAGTAGTAGTAGTAGAAGTAGTAGTAGTAGGAGGAGGAGGAGGAGGAGTAGTAGCAGCAGCAGCAGTAGGAGTGGCGATGGTGGTGGTGTTTGTGCTGGTGGTGGTGACATTAGTGGTATTGGTGGTAGTGGTGGTGTTGTGGTAGTAGTGGTACCGGTAGTTGGACTGGTGAGCAGCGTTAAACTGCGAGAGCAGCAGCAGGGGAAATATCGTCGTGAGGCGTGAGCAACAGCAACAGAAGTTGTCGGTTTGTTCATGTTCATCGTTATAGACCTTATGTTTTACGTTTTGTATATGTTATCTAGCAAGTGAATATGTATATCTATCTATTGCTCTATCTATCTCTTTATCTCTCTCTCTCTCTCTATCTCTATCTCTATCTCACTACCTACCTATCTACCTTATCTACCTTATCTATCTATCTATCTATCTGTCGACCATATATATGGCCCCTCATATGGCAGCAGCTCACAAGCTTTTGGTGCATGCCTGGAGTGATCGAACTTTTTTCGAACGTTATTGGAATGCCAGCGAGACTAAGGCAAAGAAGAAGGGCGGGGTTTAAGGTTTCGGGTTTGGGGCAATGTTCGCGGTGCGGCGCGGTAACCTTGGTAGCAGAGATGGAGGGAATGAAGGAAAACTGGGGCCATCTCGGTGGAAATGAGATACTAGCGAGCAGAGGTGATTATGCAGATTTTCTGTGCTGATGCCTACATTCAGGATGACCGTGACTCTGATGCTATCGATGACAATGCTAGTTCTCACAGGGAGGGGAACAACTTCTGGAATGAACATACTGTAAAGCTTAGATTTGCGAGACTTCTATGGCTTATGGTATGTTCAACGTTCGGCCCGAAGCTGACAGGCCAACTTGCAGGCGATGAGAGATGCTGCCGATGATGAGTTGTTCAACACGTCTTGGTGGGGCTTCTATGCCAAGAAGTTTCCCAGACGAGCCACGTCTTTCTGTTGCACTTGGCAGCACGAGTTTTCGCAGATCTTTCAGCTATGAACTGCTCTTCATGCGTTCTTTGCTGAAACGGTATCGTGCCGAGGTCTCTGGAGGAGTGCAAAATATGGGTCATTCGGTCTGAGGGTGGATACCCGACTTTGTGCTATGCCGTGGGTGAGCCCAACGAGCCGAAGCACCTCTACAGCCGCCAATACTTCTTGCTCAGGAGTCTTGCGGGGGTGGGGGCTGCTGAAATCTTCGAAGAATTAGTAGCAAAATCCAACTCGAAGCCCTAGAAAGGTGGGGTTGCCTATCTTAAAACCCTGCAAAAGTAGGATATTGCAGATCTTAAACCTTACAAAAGTAGCCTACGCCCTAAACCCTAAAGCGAAAACCCCAAACCCTACAAACCCTTATAGTAGCAGGAACCAGTGGGATGATCGTGGAATCCAGTACTGGTATGCAGACGCGTGTGCCAATGGCGTGCTCGATGTCGCCGATCCGGATCAGGATGAAGCTTCGGGGCTGATCTCGAGCAGCTCCTTTACAAAGGGCTCTTTTTGAGGATTTCGCGGTTGAGGGTTGAGGGTTTAGGATTTAGGGTTTAGGGCTCTAGAAGCCTTTTGAGGATTTAACGGTTGAAGGTTTAGGGTTTAGGATTTGGGGCTTAGGGGCCGCTTTTAGGGGTTTGAGCCTCAGGGTTTACTTAGCGGTGACGATTAGGGTTTTGAGGGTTTTGGGGCCCAGATGGGCCAGGGTTTGGGGGTTGAGGGTTTAGGGATCCAGGTTTAGGGGTTTAAGGTTCAGGGTTTACGGGTTTAGGGTTCAGGGGTTTCGGGGTTTGCCTGCTTGGCACGTTTCAAGCTCAGCGCGAGAGTGCCTTTTGCTGCTGGCCTAAACCCTAAACCCTAAACCGAGGACTGCTGTGATTTTTCGGTTCTCGCTGCTCAGATACATCCTGTTTAGCTGCTTTTTTTGCCAGGTGGCTGGGCTTGGGCCCTTTTCCTTTTCATGCTTGCCTTTGGGGTTTAGGGTTTAGGGTCTGCTTCTGACTTTTGCTATGCACTGCGTGGTTTCATGTTTTCGGCTTCTTGCGTGGGTGTCTTGAACTCCGTTGTATGTTCATTTAGCTGTTTTGTGTTGCTGCTTTCAAGTAAGATCAAAGTCGAATTTGTTGGGTTTCTGTCAGGGTTATATCTGGAACTGCGGTCTTGCAGCGTTGTCCCAGGGTTTTCGCTGCTGTTAATGCTTGCATTTCTGGCTTCTTTTACTGTGGGACCCAGCATCCATGTCCACATTATTTCCCAGTGCCTACCGTTTGACCTAGCAAGGACGGTTTCCTCCATGCATAGCAAAGTTTCTTCTGGAATCTTCATAGCTCTCTCGAAATAGCCTCAAAACATGCATGCGACGTAAATCACTTTACTTCCAGCTTCGGAATGTGAAGACAAAGGCGGCAAGGCAACGTCTTGCCTTGTCTTTTTATTCTGTTGGGGTCGATGTTGAGGTTTTTGACTCAAATTCCAGATAGGGGTGTGCGATGCATGTATTCATAACTTCTCGCTGTTGTTGATCTTGTTGGATTGCGTTGGCATTAAAGTTCATGAACATTGTAGACTGTGTGGCTATGATTACTGCTCATCTGAGAAGCTGTCGACATCTTCTATAGTTTTTCTTCATTTCCTGGCGTTTTGTATGCGTGTGCTTATGCTGCTGGTGTTTAAATAGCTGAGATTGCTACCCTAAACCCTAAACCCTAAACGTGTAAATTTGATCCCAGCCCTAAGCCCTAACATTCAAGCCCGACCCAGGCTTTCCGACTCGAATCGGAGAAGCAGTCCTCGGTTGAATCGTCTTGGCCGCCTTTGCCGGTTTTTACCCACGATATGCAGGCCCTAAGGGTTAGGGTTTAAGGTTTGAGGTTTAGGGTTATGGGTTTAGGGGTGTAGGGTTTAGGGTTTAAGGTTTATGGGTTTAAGGGTTTATGGGTTTAAAAGGGTTTAGGGTTTAAGGTTTATGGCTTTAGAGTTTAAGGTTTGAGGTTTCGGGTTTAAGGTTTTTATGGGTTTAGGGTTTAGGAGGATCGTTCTGCCTTGCTCGGGAATATGCTCGATGAGGAGCCAAGGGGGTTTAGGGTTGTATCACGTATAGGGTTGCAACTCTATCCTGTAACATCCCTGTAAAGCTCCTGTGTGCTTTAGGGCTTTCAAGTTTTTGGGTGTGAGGACTTTAAAATGTATTTTAGGGTTTTAAAGTGTATCTGTATCAGTGTATCACATCGATTCCGGGGCTGCCATTCACAGCTAGTGTGGAGGGCCTCGTCCTTACGTAATCTGAGAGCTGACAGTAGAGGTCATCAAGTTTCCAAAATCGGAAAGGGGATTTGTTCTACTCCGAATACTCATGCTCTTACTTCTGACTTGTACTGTCCCCTAAACCCTAAACCCTAAACGCTTGGGACCCTCTGCAGCCTGCATGTGTCGCAAGCCATGTGCTGACATTTGTCTTGTGAGATGATCGATAGGGCCGGCCATTGACGAGAGTCATGGCCGTTGTCATGTCTTTGTATCGATGGCAGGTGTTACCACTATTCCTTGTCTGTTGTTTCAGTACGTCTTTATATGGTCATTCTGCGGCTTTTCCTTCTGCGAAAACCACAAAGCCCACAAGAACTACCACAAGTGTAGCCACCACTGCCGCTGCTGCCGCCACCCCCTGACCACTGCTGCCAACTCCACCACCACCGACGCCCCCACCACCACCAGCACCGCCACCTCCACCGCCACCGCCGCTGCAGCAAAGGCAATCGCTGCAGCAGCAGTACGACGACGACGACGATGACTGCTTCTACTACTCCTACTAATACGACGACGACTACTAGGAGTCTCCTTCTTGTTGTTGCTGCTGCAGTCCCTAAACCCTGAACCCTGAACCCTAAACCCAACACCCTAAACCCCTAGGGATCCTTTAAAGGGTTCCCATTTGCTCGCGCAATGATGCTTGTGTTCTGCTCTGGAGGCCATGGTGCTGAAGGTCGTCTTGCCAACGGTGATGAGGCCCCTAAGCCCGAAACCCGAAACCCCAAACCCTAAACCCGAAACCCTACACCCTAAACCCGAAACCCTAAACCCTAAACCCTAAGTCCTAAACCCTAAACCCTAAACCAGGATTGACGAGTCGCGCAGCGCAGATGGCCGAAGCCTGGAGGACCTTGGGTATAGCTACGGCGAGGATGTGGAGCAGGGAACGGAACCGGATAAATACGGTGGCGAAGTCCGCATCTGGCGCAATGATGCATGGCAAATATTAACATTACAAATGGGACCCCAACCCTAAACCCCCACTTTTGTTCCGTCTCAAGTCTTGGTGCCCCCAAACCCTAAACCCTGAACGCTAAGCCCTTGAAGAGATAGGGCTCTGAGCAGTCGAGTTGGGAACGCTAGCCGCTGAAAGCGGCTGCAAGTTCCTTGTTATACTCTAAACCCTAAGCCCTAAACCCTAAACCCAGAAATTGTTAGACTCTAAACCCTAAACCCTATAATTGTTAGGTTCTAAACCCTAAACCCTAAACTTGTTAGACTCTCACCCTAAACCCTAAACCAGACTCATCTCTACATGGAACAAGCCCTTGAGCCTTCAGCTCCTACTATTTCGGTATAGGGCTTAGGGTTACAGGCGTCGGAGTTGTAAGGGTTAAGGGTTTCGGGTTTAGGGGTGATATCTCTTTTAAAAGGGTTTAGTATTTAGGGTTTAGGGTTTGGGGGTAATATCTCTTTTTAGTCCCTCTTAGATCTATAGTGCGATATTCCCAAAGCCTTATTCCAACTTGCGCGCCCTTTGTCAATTTCTAATGGGCCCTCGTAAATATGATTGTTTGAAAGATCATGAGACTTAGTAACTAGGGTTATTATTCGGGTAACTGTACCTATCATTACGTATAACCCCGATTAGGGCACTTGCAGCCATACTTACAAAGTCCTTAGAACCCTAGACCCCTTGTAGATTCCTTTTAAGGACCCCCTTTAAGGAGCCCCTCTTCGGGAAGCCTGTCAGTTGCGTAGTCCCATGATCATTCAAGAATTTTCTTAAGGAATCCCCTTTAAGGAGGTCCCCTTTAAGGAGGTCCCCTTTTAAGGAGGGTCCCCTTTAAGGAGGGAGGGTCCGCTTTAAGGAGGTTCCCTTTACGGAGGTCCCCTTTAAGAAGGTCCCCTTTTAAGGGCGTCGCCTCCAAGGAGCTGCTCGGCATGGGCAGAACCGAGAAGCTGCGACAGTTCAAGGCGTTGCAGCTGCTGTCTGCAGATGCGGCTTAGGGCCTTGGGGTTCCTTTACAAGGGTGATTAGGGGTTTAGGGTTTAGGGGTTTAGTCTTTGGGGGTTTGGGGGTTTAGGGTTGACTCTAATGGTTTGCGGCCTACAAGGCGTACGATGAAGGTGTATTTGGGGTGCAAGGCTTGTTTTAAAGTGTTTTTTAGTTTAGGGTTTAGGATGCATAGGTGCTGTGTGACGAATCTGTAAGAACTAGATTTCCGAGCTTTGTATCCTGGAGCTCAGAATGAGTAACATATTCGATTTGAGAATTAACATGCGCATCGGCATCGTGGGTCAAGAGGACCCGCTATGGCGAGTCTCACAGTCTCCTTACTGCCGAATCTGTACTGGCTGCGTGTGTTTCAAAGTTCGGCTGCTGCTGTCGTTGTGGCAGTGGTGATGGTCGTCGTCACCGTCGCCAAGACGTCAGTGATTGGTGCTTTTGTCCAAGATCTGTTTTAGCTGGTGGGTTGCCATCGTTCTACGGTCCCTGAACCCTAAATCCGAAACTCTAAAACCCTACTGTAAACCCTAAACCCGTTTGGCAGTGGCAGGCTTTTATGACCCAGACCCCCGATAATTCTGTGTGTCATTGCTGGCTCACGCTGGGATTCTAAGGATCGGGCTGATGTCTTGCGTGCTTTGGGGTTCACGACTTCTGTCATGAGCCCCAAACCTTAAACCTTAAGCCCTAAACTCCCCCACAAAGAAACCCTAAACCCTACTAAGCCCTGAACCCGCCACCCTCTGCCGCAGCTCTCCAGAAGAGGAAGGGATACTCCCCCTGGGCCCTCTTCGAGCACCGCTCTCATGCCGGTCCCCTCCGGCGCCGGGAGCGGGGTCCCGGACCCGAGCCCGACGGAAGACCCAAGCCGTGCCTTCGACGAAGCTCCTGGGCGGGGTTTAGGGTTTAGGGGTCTAGGGCTTTTAGGGTTTAGGGTTTTCGGGTTTAGGGTTAGGGTTTAGGGTTTCGGGTTTAGGGTTTAGGGTTTCGGGTTTAGGGTTTATAGGGTTTAAGGGTTAGTGTTGAGGGTTTAGGGGCTTAGGGTGTAGGGTTCAGGGTTTAGGGGCTCGGTCAATGTGAAAAAAATCAAGCTAGGGTTGCTTTAAGGGTTCCTTTGGAAGTTCTGGGCAAGGAGGTTGAAATATAAGGAATTTCTGTCAGGGTTTAGGGTTGTTATGGAGCTTAACTGAAGTTGCCATAACAAGGAAGCCATACTATCTACTACATGTATGTATGTATGTATGTATGTATGTATGTATGTATGTATGTATGTATGTATAAGTATACATATATATATATATATATGTATTCATATTCATTTATTTATGTATTGATTACAGATATATATCCCTACTCTGATACCTTAAATTGAGTTCCCCAGCAGCAGCCCAGGATTTCTCGCCGTCGCCGGAAGGAGACTTGGATCGTGGCCCCAGGATCTCTGCCGAGTTCCGAGATCTGGTGGAGCGGCTTGTGCAGCAACATGTGACCGAGCTGTCCGAGTACAGGACAGAATCAGGCCGTTACTTCCTTGATTTTGAAATTTTTGTATCCTTTCCCTTTTATATAGTCTCCTACAGGTTTAGGGTTTAAGGTTTGGGGTTTAGGGTTTAGGGTTTATAGAGGTACGTATTCCTAAAGGCTTTTGGGGAGCCCCAAAACTAGCACCCAGGTTATGGCCACATCCAGGCTCCAGCTCAGCCGAAGCCTTCGCGGTTGAAGAACAGAAGCTGGGTTGCTGTTGAGGAACTTAAACGAAGTTACCATCATAAGGTCCCTATGATCGTAGCTTAAATGAAGCTCTTAAACCCTAAACCCTAAAGCCGAATCCCCAAACCCTAAACCCTAAACCCGAAGTTCCTTAACAGCAACAAAGGAAAGCTTCCTCAGAGACGGCGCTCAATGAACGCGGAGGACGTTTAAGGTTTAGGGTACGGGGCGTCGGGTTTAGGGTTTAGGGCTTAGGGTTGAGGGTTTAGGGTTTATGGTTAGGTTTAGTGTTTGGGGGTTAGGGGGTTTGGGGTTTAGGGTCTAGGGTGTAGGGGTCGGAGGACGTCTTGACAGCCTGGGACAACGAGTACAACAACGACAACGGCAACATGAACCGTCCCTTGGCTTAGGGTTCAGAGATTTGCGTTTGGCGTTTAGGGTTTAAGACTTTAACTTTCTGGGTTTCTGTATGGATTATAACAAGGATGCTAAAAGTTGAACTTTTTAGGAGGGATTCAGAAGTCAGCCAAGGTCCTTTCTCGGTACAGACGACGGCAGATTTCAGTGAGTCTTTGACGACGTCAAAGAACACCAAGTCATCCAAAGGTGGAGAGACTTCTAAACCCTAAACCCTAAACCCTAAACCCAGCCCCAAGCCTTAGACCCAAATCCCACGCCCTCAACTCGGGCTTAGTAAGCCCTGAACAGCAACCCCTAATCCCTCAACCCTAAATCCGGCCAAACCCTACTTGAAAGATCATGGGATTTAGTAGGGTTTAGGGTTTAGGGTTATTAGAGTATCTGTACTTAGAACCTAAAGCCCCAATCAAGGTACTTATATGACCATATTTGCTAAGTCCCATGATCCTCCAAGTAGCCCCTGTCCTTAACTCGAAACCCTAAACCCTAAAGATATCCTTAACCCTAAACCCTAAGCATATCCTTAACCCTAAACCCTCAACCTTAGACATATCCTTAACCCTAAACCCGAAACCCTAGACATATCCTTAACCCTCAACCTACCAAGACCCCCCTAAGCAGGTGCGGAGTCCGGACCTCCCGTTCCATACGGTTGGAGGCGGCGCCCGACATTCGAGGAGTTCCAGGAATTCCTGCAGTCCAGCAAGTTTGAGGCGCAGCCCTCGACCGGAAGCCCTAAATCCCAGTAGGGTTTAGGGTTGTGCGGTATAGGGTTCAGGGTTTAGGGTTTAGAAGCCCTAAATCCTAAGCCCTAAATCCTAAACCCTAAGCTCTGAGCTTAGGAGCCAGCTTCAATGCCCATGTGACGTGTGTGGTCCTTTGCTACGGTTCCTAAATGCTCCTCTTTTGCTAGCCCCTAAACCCTAAACCCTAAACCCTTCTAAACCCTAAGCCCTAAACCCTAAACCCTTCTAAACCCTAAACCCTAAACCCTCCTGAGTCAGTGAGTCTGGGCATGCTAGGGTCTAGCATGGTTTCCGGCTAAAGAGCTGCACCTGCTGGGTCGGCTTGAAGGGCAGGGGTTTAGGGTTTAGGGTTTAGCTGGTACTCTAGCAGACGGACACAGGCCCTCAAAAAAAGAAAAGCCTAAAACCCTAAAGCCCAGAAATGCTATACACCCTAAGAGAACTTTTAGCTAAACCCCAAGCCCTTGTCGAGCCCTACGCTGATCCCTAAATGGGCAGTTCTCTAAGTTAGGGTACCTTTTTAAATCCCCAACCTAGTACGGCAGCCAAAAAAAAACGACCCTAAAAGGGACCCTAATTTAGAGAACTACCCCCAAAACCCTAAGCCTTAAATCCTTAACCCCAAACCCAAATGCCGCAGATCCTGATGACTTCAGTGCTGGGCCTTCACGTGCTCTGGATGGCAATGGAGCTGCAACTCTACGGATCTTTGATGGGCACCCCGGGATGCAGACAGTACGGTTGAAGGGTTGGGTTTAGGGTTGAGGGTTTTCCGGGTTTTCATTTAAGGCCAAGAATGTGGGCCACTATACTGCAATATGGGTCTATCAGTGCTCTTTCGGGTCACTACAAGGGTCTATGAGGGTTTTGAGGGCAACCCTAAACCCTAAACCCCCCTAAACCCTAAACCCTAAACCCTATGGGGTTCTCAGGGGTCTGGGCCCTCGCGTTTCGCGTTGGAGGATTGCAAGCCTTGGGGCCCCGGGGTTGAGGGTATTCTAAGGTATGTTGACGAGGGTTTGAGGGTTTGAGGGTTTAGGGCTTAGGGCATTGGGGAGGGTTTGAGGGTTTAGGGCTTAGGGCATTTTAGGGTATACTTTGAGGGTTTAGGGCTTAGGGTATGTTAGGGTATGTTTGGGAGGGTTTGAGGGTTTTAGGGCTTAGGCTTCATTGCTTCGGGGCCTAGGCTGGTGGGCCCGAAGTCCTCACGACCCCAAAACGGGGTTTGGGGTTTAGGGTTTGGGGTTTAGGGTTCAGCAGCTCCGGATCGAGCAGTTTTAAAGTACACTTTCATTAAGGTTTAGACATAACACCCACCCACCCCTGAATCCCACAACATTGGAAAATACAAAATTCGTTTATATACCCTAGGGCCCTAAACGCTAGAGCCCTAAACCC
>CAJNJA010066697.1:0-22780 GCA_905231915.1 Symbiodinium necroappetens
TACATATGTATGTATGAATGTATGTATGTATGTATGCATGCATGCATGTATGTATGTATGTACGTATGTATGTATGTATGTACGTATGTACGCATGTACGTATGTATGTATGTACGTATGTATGTAAGTATGCATGTGTGCTTATGTGTATGTATACGTATATGCATATGTATCTGCACATCCGTACGTATGCGTATGGTCACACGCACACCCCTCCCGATGATCCACGCCATCCTTCTTGCTTCTTGCTGACTGCTTCTACACTGCTTCGGTTTCCGGATTTCTGTCTCTGGACGTTGCCTTCTACGTACACAAACATGGTACAAGCATTTACGATAATGTCATTGTTACTCGCATCCACGTCTTTTGCTCCTGAGGTGCTTCTGTATTTTGGCATCTTGCTTCTTCAGTACTTGACAGGTCTCGAAAATGCCCAACATCACTTGCCAACAGAGCAGACTTTTATTTCTGTTTCAATCCCAAGCATGCAAAAACAGCCCTTCCGCAACTGCTTCCGCAGCCTTCCGTGCCTCGAGGCATTGGCCATTTCTGAGTCACTGCATGTCTTCCCTTCTGCGCGCCCTTCCGCGGACCGTTTCGCAAGCGAACCCTTCCGCAAGAGCATAAACCCCTCTTAACGTATATTGCACTGACTTGCTTCCTGGAAAAGACTCGGGATTCGTGAAAGAAGACCTGCCGCATACTGCAACATCATGTCTGTTGGAATGACTGGTCGAAACCGTGCTGGATGCTTACATCACAGCTCCTACCATCGGAAGTCTGAACAGTTTACAACTCAATGCCGCAGGTCTTGCTGCCTGGAAGCCGAGTTGAAGGCGAAGATGTTGGGCAAGACGCCAAACTCCGGCATACCAGCTAGCAGCTCCTCGTGGACAGGGAACGAACGGACTTGCGCGACTCTGTGCTTGCGGGTGCTGCATCCCTTTGGCGAAGACCAAAAGCCCTCTCCAGCGCCATGCGCCAGTGGCCGCCTTTCTCCAGAGCGCTGATGGCTGCACCGAGAGACACGACATCCGGGAGCAGCTCCATCACTGCCATGGCCTGTGAGTAAAGTCTAGGCCAGTGCACCTGTCCGACACTCGTTTCAAATCACCCGCTCTCTGCAAAGCTAACCCAGCTCGCCGAGGCACATCCAGCAGTTGGAGAGCCTCCCGCCACCTCTGATGGGTGTCAGTTGTGAGCTACGCAGCCCGTACACCAGCACAGCCGGCAGAAAAAGCACAACCAGCAGGCCTGGCTGCTTTCTCACAGGCACTGATGGCTGCATTGAAGGAAATCCTTTGGGAACGGCGCTGGTCATATTGGTCGTATTCCAGGTTTGGAGTGCTTTCGGTGTTTACACAGGACAAAAGGTCGTTAGCCCAGGGGCACGTCGGAGGTGAGACGACAGCTGGCCATAGACGATAGCACCGCGACGCCTCCCAAACAAACAGACAAAGCAATCACGCGACAGGAACAGAGACACATCTTTCCCTGCCCCTATCAGCATCGTCATTTGAAACGACATCACCAGCCTATTCGGGGCACATCGACACTCCCCGAGGGCCTTCTTGCCACTCGCCGCACTTTTCGCAGGCGCTGATGGCTGCGTTGAAGGAGATGACGTCCTCGGTTTGGGCATTACAGAACCCCAGAAGAATCTTGCTGAGTACCAATAAAGAGACACACGGCTTCTCCAAAGAAGCAAGGCTCCGGGAAGACGTCCGCCTCTGCCATGGAGCCAAGAAGAGCAAGCCCTAGCAAAGGAACAAAGCATGAGGGAGGCAAAATCTCAGTGAACGTCTTGAGCTAGCTAGCTGGGCTTTGATGCTCCTCCCAGCCTGCTTCCCAGCATGCCCCCTTCTCGCAGGAACTTATCGCAGTGTTGAGAGTGATCACGTCCGGCTCCACATGCAAGGCACGCATTCTCTCCACCTGCCCAAAAGAACTTGCAGAATTCGTTGTCTTGTGCAAATGCTCATTGGGACCTACATTTATCTTCTCTTATCTTCTGCTGGCCCACACTTCGAGGTTGAAGGGCTCTTGCTCTTCTTCTCAGCACTCTGATCCAAGCCTGCGCCACGGCATCTTCCCACTTCTCGGCCTTTTCGTAGGCGCTCATCCTGAGAAGAAACCATGACCAGCGAAGCTTCGTGGTTCCCTGGCGTCTGACGCCTGAAAAATTCAACATACGACCCTGTGGTGGATGTATCAGTGTCCCTCTTCCATAGTTTAGATCAGGACGTGCCGTGTGTTGAAGCTCCGCAAACTGCAGATACCTTGCCCAAGATTTTTCAGGTTCGTCCAAACAGCAATCAGAACTCCACGGAAATATCTGATTACTCATAAAGGATTATAGCAACAGTAGCTGGCAGAATGATAGCAAAGCTGAAGAGAGCAGAATCCTAGAAGTCTCTATCATGCCACATTTACCGCCCCTAAACCCTAAACCCTACCTTGATCTTCTAAATGCCAGGGCTCGCCGAGTTCCAGGAGACCAGGGAAGCCTCCAGGAAGCTTTGTTGCAGGAGATCCAGGCCAGCCCAAGCCTCCGTTATGAAAGGGCTTAGGACTTGGGCTTTAAATCTTTCAGGTTCTCGTTTAGCACCAGGTTTCAGGGTTTGGGGTTCAGGGTGAGGGTGCATGGCGGTGGTATTGCACGGGTTTCACAAAGATCTTTATGGGGTTCTAGAGGAGGTTACGGCTTCGGCTTGGGTCTACGGAATGGTTTCAGGCTTTTCAAACTTCCCTTTGGACACGACTTTTGTCATACACTGGCTTCCACCCAATCTGCGTGCATGGCTTAGAAGCGAATCAACAAGCAGATCAGCCTAGCACTATCGGGCAGGTCATAATGCGAGCACAGCAGAACGACTGCAAAAGAGGACCGAGAGAGCCCGGCGCACAACGTCAAAATGGCCCCCTGAAGAAGTGTAGGTCGAAGTAAACACCCAATCTGCAGCCCTGCCCCGTGTCATGGATGCTCCCTGCCTGCTGCCACTCGCCGCCTGCATGGCAAGTTTCAAAGAGCATGACGGTAAAGGCGCTGCTATGTGAACACTCCATCTTAAGCCGCCGACGGCAAGCTTAACATAATACCTTGAAGTTGCCGGTCCTGCTTCGGTGTAGGCTGTCTACACAAACTATGGGCAATCAAGAAACGTTTGCTTCTGCCTTCAGCTCACAACAGGTCGAGCATTACACATCAAGGTGTGCGGAATCCTTCACGACGACTTCGAAACGCGGATGACGATGATGATGATGATGACAATGACAATGACGATGAAGATAAAGATGATGGTGATGATGATGGTAATGGCAATGACAATGACGATGACGATAAAGATGATGATGATGATGATAATAGGATCTTAGATGAGCAGCCGGTTGCAAGACCAAGCCATGTCGGCTCTTGGCGTTCATCTCCGCTGTACCCCAAGTTGAGATTTTGGTCTGGTGTCATATGTCATGCCACTGTTGACCCTCTGGCTGCACAACCTGCTCTGACTCTCTAGCCTGTTGTTCTACAGTCAAGAATGAGCGATAGTAGGGCAACAGAACATCTACCATACTGCATGCTCCGTTCGAGGCCTGCGATATAAAGACATCCGATGTTGGAATGGGCCTACTGTATGTTATGCACTAAACAATAACTGAGATTAGATACCGAAAGTCAGTACACATTAGATGGCTGGAAATAAGTATCGAGCTTTAAACAATGCAAACATGTCTGTGTCTGTGTAGATGTACATCTATGTGTATGTGAATATGGCGCAGTGTACGTGTCTACGTACATGTGCTCCTAAATATATTGAGATGTAGAGCAGGCTTGACTATACATGATATGACAACCGAGTATGTTCCAATTGAACTTGAAGATGCTTGTGCTGCACTCCATGTTCTGACATCATATGAAACGATCCAGCAATATATGCCTGGAGGGTCATATGTGTATGCATATGCAATATACATTCAGAAAGCACAGACGCAGCATGCATGCTTACCCTTGCTGCACTTTCATGCATACATACATACCTTCATACATACTGTCACATGCATGCAGCTATGCGCCGTTGCTTGCTACTACCTGTCCCGTGATCTTCTGCCTGCTTTGCTGCTTTCGAACATCGTCCCTGCCGGCCTCGCTGGCAGGCACGCATGAAAGCATTGAAGACCACCACATCGACCTCCACACTGCGACTCGTCCTGCAAAGGAAACCGTGCGAAAGGCGGGTTGTTTGGTTGACAACGGGGCCCAAGTTTCGAACAGCAGTCACATGTATTCTACCATGTAAACTCCTAGAACAGTGCGTCCTATTGCCCCGTGTGGTGTGCTGTGAGTCCATGGCTTGCCTTCTGTATGAAAAAGATCCTGATTTCACTCCATGTACAAAACACTTGTGTCCAACTAGGGTTTGTGCCTAGTCAAGGTTCACTTCCCGACCTTCAACGGTCAAGGCACAGCGGCTTTCGTGAGTAGACGCCTTGAACCTCTTCGCCTCCGAAGCGGATGTAGTTTAGCGGTCACGCCCTCACCCGCTGCGGAAAGGTCCATGTCTATGCATCCCTATGCGCAGAGGGCGGTTTCAGGCCAGCCTACTTCAAGCCCGATGTCCACAAAAGGTGCCACTACAGTATCATCACCCCACCACCGGACAAAATGTCACTCATATCTACCATGCAGTAGCGGAACGGCTTCCGACGGCACCTTAACACGCTAAGCTGCTAAGCATTGCACGCTAAATTCTAATCAGGAATGGCTAGGCTCCAAGCTGGGATCCGACTCTGACATCACGTGGGAGTTTCTACGAATTAAGGACCCTAACACAAACAAGTTACAGAATCCTTGCCATGCAAATCCTGAAAAATGATCCCGTCATTGTGAGACGTGCGAGGCCTAGGAATTGGGGTTGCAGGTTGTGGGGCTCCGTAAAATTCGCATCAGTCCCACACGAATTTCTTAAGGGGTGAGGAGAGTTCCCACAAGCCAAGACCTGGCTTTCTGACAGCAACACCAAACCCCTAAACCCCTAAATCCCGTTCTTCGCCAAGCCACAGCGATCTCACATACTCCCAGGCCTGCTGCCACTGACCTCGGCTCACTGGCTCAGAGTCGAGATTTAGGGGGCTTAGGGTTCTACAGCTCTGCAGCTTCTACATGCATCATGTTCTCACGGAAATCACACCACGCTGCTCCTGCTTCCTCTCCCAATACCGAAACCACTGCGGAACCACCAGCATCACCATTGTCACGGCCGCCGTCATAATGGCTTGTGTTGCTAATGCAGACGTAATGCTCGCTGCAATATCCCTCGACCCATAAAAGTACCAATCAGCGTGAGTCCGAGCACGAAATGTCGACGAAAGGCTTCGCAGGCCCAAGCCATTCAATGTGTCCTTGTGGGGACGTAGCAGGTCCCATTGGCCTTGCATCACACACAGACCCAGACTCGCTCTGACTTGCTGAAGCGACCATTTCGCACCATGCTGGAGATAGACACAAAATTGGGCAAGGCACGCTTCAGCTGCAGCCATCCACTGTCCTTCCTGCGAAATCATGTAGTGACAATGAAAGACAACAAGCTTCAAGATGCTGCAGCAGGCTTCAGTCTTGCAGTCGCAAAAGCTCCGCAAGAAACACGCCCCACGTGAAATTCATTCCCGACCCGAGACACCCACTTCTCGGAAGCCGCCTGTTGCCTACAGCGACGAATCGACCCAGGTTGCCTGCAACACACATCCATCCCACTCACGTCGCACAATCGCAGCGGAGCCGGAGAAGGGTCGTCTCCGAGCAAGATCCACAGCTGACATGGCTGGCAACTCTGCCGTCATGGCACACCACAGACAACAAATCCCTGTTCAAGTGCCCGAGCCTGCCAGACTAACTCAGGTCGTTGATACTTGGCATGGGATAGCTTGGAAAGATTCTACATCGTTCTGCTATGCTGGAGCCCAATCTCAGGTTTCAGACCTTGCATAACTTCCGGCGAAAAACGGATGCAGCTCCATGTTGTGTATGCTCTCTTGAGCATGGCGCATATTCTTTGTCTGCAGCCGTCCCCGTCGGTGCAGCTTAATTCTTTCCGTATACAACCAAAACACAGCGACTGTAATCAGTACATACACATCAACAATCACATGGCTGCATCAAATATTTTTACAGCCGGCAAAACCCCGTTGCCAAGGTGGGTGACACTGACCCATTCCCACTGCCCCGACATAATGAAAGGGTCTCAGGCGAGACCCTGGCGCAGTACGGAGAGGCGGCTGCGCGCTCGCCTGCGACATCACTTCTTTGCAAGTCTGATCTGCTCTCCCCTGCGGTGCCCAGGTCAGAGGCTTCTGACCTCGTCTCTACTGCGGTGTGTGCGATGCCGGCTTGGCCTCAGCAAGGAGCTCGGAGTGTCTTGCGCCTGCAGAAGAATCCAGTTTCACATGGAGGGCTCACGGGATTTTTACCATGGCAGCATGATCCTCGCAGATGGTGTCCATGCCCTCCCCGTCGGCCTCTGCAGGGCTGCTTTGGCCCTCCTGCTTCTGAAAACGGTCCGGCTGCTTCGAGGGTGGCGTCCGGAGCACTTGTGGCTCAGAAAGGCTTTGGCTTTGGATGTCCTCCAAGAGAGAGTCCAAGCGACCCTGTTGCTGTTCCAGCTGTTTCATGCATGAGGCTTGTGACTGTTGAGGCTGTTGAGGCTGTTGAGGCTGTTGAGGCTGTTGAGGCTGTTGAGGCTGTTGAGGCTGTTGAGGCTGTTGAGGCTGTGGCCGGACGAGCTCGCTTTTGGCATTGGCTCTCTTGCTCACTTTGGCCTCACCCACCAGCTTTGGCACGTCTCGACACAGCGCCTCGATGCGCCCCTTCACAGTCTGGGCGATCTCCTCTGCCAGCGCACGCCGCGCTGGCTCGTCGTCATTGAAATCAAGCCGCTTGCTTGTGCTTGCTGCCGAGGCTTTTGGGGCCGCAGCACCAGTTGCAGCTGCAGGCAATTCCGACCTCGCTCTCCTGGAACTTTGAGCAGCTTCTGCTTCTTTCCACAATGAGCGGAGTGGTACATCTTCCGGGACTCGAACCTGGCCGACTGTCATAGAGAAACAGAAGCTGTGCAACATGCTGGAATCCAAGCGAGCGACTGTTCAACTCAACTGCAACAGCTGCAGAGAGCTGTTCCACAGCGAGTTCAGAACAAGACACACGGTGTCGTCAGACTTTCTGAGCTCCTGACAGGCGGCTTCGTCTCTCTCTCGGTGCCGGAGCACTGGCCTCGCATGGCAGCTCCTCTTTCCCGGCAGTGCATGACACCACCGTGTTGGTCAACATGCCCACTGTAGCCCCGCCAAAGCGAAGACAAGCTGGTTTCAAGCATGCTGGAAATCGGGGAGCACCTCGGAACGCCAACAGCTGCTCCAGCTTGTCCACACGAGCATCGATGCTGGGAATGCCTTGCAGGTCGATGTTCGGAGTCGATCAACCAGAAACGAGAGGCACGGAGGGACGGAGTACTGCCAACATTGGGCCAGCCTGGATGAAGGCTCGGTGCAATTGCTGCGCCCGAGTTGGACGCAGAGGACAAAATCCTCAGCTGAATCTCCAACGATGTTCTATGCTCGAACGATCAGAACAAAGTCTAGGAGGTGCGGTCGTGGCCCGAAGACCAAAGCACGGTAATTCTGCTGGTATCGTGCAAGAAATCTCTTTCACTGTCTGGAAACATTGTAGCATGGTATCAGAAACGAGCTGTCTGTGTCTGTGTGAGCCCGTTCTGCCAATAATTCCGCAAACTTTTGGGTCCTGCTCTGTTGCCCTCCGCTACCAGTACCAGTCATGCTCTGACCATACAGCTACCCACCCTGTCACACAAAGTCAAACCGAGCACAAGCACGCTGGGGGCCTTGCTCCTGGTTTGGCGAAGAAGTCAAACTCTCGGGGTACCTGGATGGACTTGAGGTTCAACATGGTACAACTTGTAGTATTTCATAGTGCTAAGGCTCCTGATTCTTCAAGCACCTATGCATTTACTGGGTGTCTCGGCAATCTGAAGGTTTTGATCTTCCCATGCCCGGGCCACGTGGCTTCCGAGGGCCAGTCTTGTGGCAACGGTGCTTGGTGCAGGGCATCACGTCCTGGCACTGAACCCGCAAATCTCTCCAGGCCGTGGCGAAAGCTAGTTCGATCGGTCCTCCTCGTAGCTTGTCCAAGCAAGCAGTCAGCTCTTGCTCCTGTTGCCGCAGCAGAAGCACCGTCTGGTCCGCCATGTTTCCAAGCTTCGCAGATCCGTCTGGATCCCTGGCTGACTCCGTGAAGGTCATCGTCGGCCCCTCGTGCGCTGATGCTGTAGCCACTCCGTCAGCAGCTAAGGGCCCCTGCAAGCGAGGCTTCGACTGCATGGCCGAATCTGGGCTTCTCTCACCAGCCGGTGCAGTGTCCTGAAGCCCGCTCGTGTTCAGGTGGCTCTTCAAGGTCTCGACCAGAGTAAGGATCAAGGTCTGCGCACTTCTGTTCTCAGGCTCTGCAGAAAGACCCAGCTGCTGCCGGACCTGCCCCAGCCAAGCTGCAGACTCTGCCCTGAAGCGGCCGGCAGACTGACGAAGGCTGACGCACAAAGATCCCAGATCATCGGGAACATCTGCTGAAGCATCCAGACCCTTCAAAGACTGACCAAGAAGGTGTATGATCTCGGACTCACACGCTGCTGCATCGAAGCGGGACTTTGTTGTGAGGTCCGGCTGTGGCTCGGGTCGTTGGGAAAGGCGTCGCAGTTGACTGGCCATTTGGGCTTTCAGTTGCAGGCGTCCGGACAGTTTGGCACACTGAGCCTCCTCTGCCTCCAGCGCTGATCGGAGCTTTGCGTGCTCAGACTGGGCTGCCGCGAGCTCTTTCTCCTGCTCCGGCAAGACCCTTAACAGCCTGGCCTCCTCCTGAGAAAGCAGAGCCAGCGCATCGCGATGGTCGTCTGCTCGACTTTGGATTTGGAAGCGCGACTGCTCGATGTCATGCAGCAACTGGCACTCCTTACTCAGAGCTGCCTGCAGTGCATCTTGCTGTTTCGGAGACGCCTCCGGGCGACCCGAGAGCGCAGCAACCACTGGCTCTTCAGTTCTCTGCGCGATCTGTGTCCGACTGTTGTGGGCTGACGGTTCTTGCAGTGTTGCGGCTTCCACAAACAGGGTGTTATGTGAATAAGCCCCATCAGAGGCTGCGATGGGACCGCCCATACGTTCTGCTGAGCTCTTTGCATCGTGGTACCATGTTCCTTCCAGATTCCTCGAGTTGGTCGTCCGGTTGATCAGCTTGCTCGTTTCTCTCTCTGCAAGAATCCTCGGATGCCGCTTACTTCGTGGCACCTTGCAGACGCAGACAAACAACCAGCCTACAACCATGCTCAGCCTCTAGTGAAAACGTCTCGAGATCTGCATGGAGAAACCACGAGGCTGCGCTCCGCCCCGCCTCCTTCCACGTACTGCTTGTTCTCTCAAGTCCTTGTGGAAGCACATTCTCCTGCAGACTGGAGGGCTGGAAGCTAAACCGTATGCATCCCCCGTTCGCACTTTCAGGATCACTGTGCGTGTTGGCCGATGTTACTACAAAAACACAGCAGCCGAGGATGTTACACATGGTGCAGGAAGGCGACTTCTGAGTCGGCGCAGCTACGCACTTCATGCACTGGCCATGCTCTCGTCTGGCTCCAGACCCACGGATTTCTGCAAGCTCCAAAGATCAAGCATGCATATAGTCACCTCTGAATGCAGCCCTTGATCGACCTCCGTACCCAACACGAAAGAGTTTCTTGTGCAAAGCTCTCTTATGTATTTGGCATAGGAAGGTGTTCGTGCTGTAATGACATGTGCCGAATCTAGGTAGCACGGCTAATAAAAGCAGCTTGCTCAGAATACGCACGGACCCGCAACAAGAAGAGGCACGCATGAGCTGACATGACGTTCCCAGGGCAAATCACATCCGGTTGAATCCAGTTCTGCATTCGGGACAGTAAGCGCGGCAAGCAGCAGAGCCTTGCCGTTGAAGCCGCGTGCAGCATGTACATCCGGGGAATGACCTTTCGAGGGTCGTTGTGACTTCATGCAAGTTTGTGATTCGGAAACCGAAATTTCGCGGACAGACACCCTTGTCGACCGCTTCTTTTTTGCTCTTTTGCGCAGCCTGTTTGTCCACCACCATGTTGCAGAGCTCTTGTGAAGTCCTCGGCTGCCTGACAAGATTGAGATGGACAGACGTTCTGTGTACGCGTGCAAGCAATTAGGCATTCATGTGTGCGTGTGTGTGGGCGCGAATTTCGGTACATGTTTCGGCATGTAGGCTTGTGCCTGTTTTCGTCTGCTCGCATCTGCTCATGTATGTGTGCATGGTTGTGAGGGTCCGGGATGAAACTCACCATCAGCGTGGGCCAACAGCACGGGACGCCATGGGCACGCCATGAGCCTGCGACATGAACACATGCTTCCAGGAGATTATGAAAGCCATTCGGGCATGCACGAAGGAAACCGGCAGGTCAGGTGATGCACGGCAGCTGCGTAAGTGAAAAAAAATTCCATGGTCGCCGAAATAGGTGTGAAATTGGAGGCCCTCTTCAAGACCTCAAGATGAGCCATGGCCAGGAGACAGTTGATCAACGTCTTTCGCAGAAATACAGCATGATGGAGTACAAGGGCCTGTCGACGTGCTTTAGCACGAGTTTGAATGCCCAGGAGGCTTCCGAGTTTCTCCGTGATGCACTCAGGGACCTGGGGGATACCGAATTGCAGATGGTCCGTGCTGGACGTGTTGATCGCACGGCCCGCGCCAAAGCCTCGTTTTTGTTTCCTACGCGGGTGGGAGCCATGTGGGCTTGAACCTGAATTATGCGCTTGGGGATGCTGCCATTCGTCGCCCCGTGCTGGAGGCTTCGAGGACAGTGCCGAAGGTGGCATCACCAGCTTCTGGACGTATGGTAAGATGACAGTCCGAACGATTGCGGAGCAAGAGGCCTTCACCGGCGTCGTACTGGGCCAGTCAAGAGCCTTGCCTCCATGAAACATTACCACGTGGAAGATGGCTCTTAAGACCCTGAGTGCGAAGGTAATTACATGATCGGGAGGGCATGGCCTTTCGACCCCGCCATGCGGGGCATAAAGCTTGCAGTGTGTCTGTCTGCCCCCATGAGGAAGAAGGCTCAAGCTCGCTGCTGTACTGCTGTCCTCATATCACCTCGAAGAAGGTGCTTCGGAATCTAGGGCATGTAAGCAGCAGGGACGGCCTCAAATTATACCCTCGAGGAATATCCGGTATTTTGTAGGCCTCAGCTTCGCTCCTTGGGGCTTTCGGTCCGAGGTTCCTGGCTACAGTCAGGCATAGTCAGAGCTTCCCAAGAGGAGCAGATTTCTGTTCTCCCATCGTATATGCCCTCCCTATATAGCACACATGCCATAGTGATAGTGAGGCAGCCCGTCACCTAATCAGGTGCATGCCACATGGGCTCTCAGTGCCCCAAATGAGCGAAAATGAGCGTGCATGGTTGTGTATGTATGCATGTGTATATGTATGCACGTACGTTGGCATGCATCTATTCCTGCCTGCATGCACTACATGCAAGTACATGCCAAGAGGTGTATATGTGTGTGTGTGTGCGCGCATCGGCGTGTACGAATGTGCATCCATGCAATTGATGTCTTTGCATGCCTACAGGCAAGGATATATGTGCATGCAGATGCAATGGGAATAAACACTAGACTCTAGACGTGACAGAGTTATATAAAGGGATGAAACAGCAAGCACGACCGACGAGAAAGGGACGTGTTGAGAGGCAGGGACGGATAGCCAGATAGATGGAAGGATGGTTTTTTGTGTGAATATGATATATGGACAGATAGACGGATAGCTGCACTGTGAATTAGGTAGATTGGACTGCAGATAATAATGCATACAGAAACTCCGTCCATAGATACGTAAGAAGTATTTCCACAGGCAGCTGAATCACAACAACATCACCACATCAAACAGTGTTCTTCGGTCACCCATGGACTATAGATGCTGGGAAAGGCAGGCCGACAGAAAGAGAGAGAGAGAGAGAGAGAGAGAAAAAAAAAAGACACAGAGCACAAGCAGGAAACGGTGTACTCTTGGGCGGCCCTTGGACAGCTTCCAACCAGGGGAGGATAGGCAGAATTGGCAATTGGACGAGAGAACCGCCGTGCGGGCGGGAAGCCTCAAGCTGCGCCGCTGACGTGCAGAGCTGCCGACAGCGGAGCTCCAGAGCCTGCCAAGCCAAGCCATGAAGAAAAAATGTCCGATAAGCGTCAGCGAAACAACGCTTGCACTTTGCGCGTCGTGCTCGAATACCCTGGAGGCCTGTAAAGCCTCTCCATCGTGAACTGCCTCCATACATCCAGTAGGCTTGCATTGCCGGCACTACGGAGCTTGTTGACTTGCTTGCATGTTAGGATCGTCCAGCCCTCGCCAGTCTTTCTGTCTAAGGCTCATATCAATCTTCTTTCAAACTCACAAGAGTACACTGAAAGTACGAAGCTCAGCCCAGTACACTGCTTGGGCTTGAGAACGTTTCGGGACGAACATGCGGCAGCACCGACGTGAACAATAGCAGCTCTACGTGCGTTTTCTCACAATGCCGATGATAAGTCTTGCAACTGCTGGTAATAGTACAACTACCACTTCACAACGGCTCTCAATATTGCGGCGCAACTTGCTTTCCCCATTCTGATCCTGCTTATTCTGACTCAGTATCATGGTGCCAGTAATGTTCCCAAGTCGTACAGTAAAGAAAAAGACTTCTACAAAGGAGAGGAATGTTGCTGCTCCCAACAGAGCCCAGTTGCTAGTTAGATTCACTTTATCTCTCGGATGTGGATGATCAGCAGCAGGTTCGCTGCGAATCGGATCGGAAATGCCTCCGCTGCAGTGCTTGAACAACTTTCGTTCCCCGAAACTCGGACAAGATGACGCCTCAGCCTGGACCCCAAGCCGCCCAAACCCTTACAAGGACATGATCTGTCGCAAAGACTTTGCGCAAGAATACCTGAAGTAACGTGCTAGAGCACAGAGTGAGATGCGAATGAAATCTCAGCTCGTGAGAGTTCCGTCGCGGCCTTTGTGTCCTGCGAAGAATCGGCCCCCTACATCCAACTTCTAACGACGAGCACATGCACTCCGTAATCTATCGTCACCTTCGGCGACGATCTATGCAAGTCTACAGTTGCTTCTGCAGGATCGGTCGCCGGAAGCTCGGAAGCACCACAGACAGATCCGAGATTTGAGTTCTCTGTCTCTGCCCTTTCTGCACAATGGTGATTTTGAACAGGCCTTGGCGAAGCAGCCTTTGGCTAGTGCTGAGTTAGGGTTTAGTGTTTACGGTTTAGGGTTTGAGTACGCTATACCGAGATACAGATGCACAGCGTGGGAGGGAGGGCGAGAGAGAGGGAGAGACGTTACATCTCTGCGGGTGAGTCCCGACTGGCCGCTTAGCTCTAACATGTAAACACCCGCCCATGCTAGCTCCCCGGCTGTCTGCGATTGAAACCGCGTGCTTCATCTGCTGGTCACTTTGCGAGCAGCCAGAACGCTCCTGCGATGCAGCAAGGCACGCACTTATGGTCTGGCTTATGGCTTTTCAGACTGGTTCAGACACACGAAAGCCGTCACGTGCCATGCCGAGAAGCCGAGTACCCGACCCTGTGAAAAATCCTCCGTTCTGCTGGCGGTCTTGGTCCATTACCCTGCTGAGGCAAGGGTTGGAGTACCGCAGGTGGGTTCGCGAAGAAGACGGGCCTCAACAGTGAGTCGATCTGTGCTTGGGAAAGGGGAAAGCGCTTGAAGGGGACCAGCAGCACAGTATCTAAATATGCAGATTGATCACCGTGTCTGTAGCTGTGAACTTCTGGGGAAGGAACCGTTCCTGCCTACATCATCCGTCACCAACTCACATCAGCTGACCCCCTGCTTCCAAAAAAACCTGAGCTCCGTGCTGCAGAGCTCCAAATCACCTGATAGCGCCCCCTCACCATGCGCAGGCCCTACCGTTAATTGAGTTCTCTGCGCATGATAGTCATATTCAGACTTTGCAGCTGTTGTTGGTCGTTTTGCGATGGGAACCGCTGGGAACAGGTGCGATGCACGCGTGCGACTCTTGCGCAGGAACCGGAACCACTGGACTGTAGACTTTGCCAGTGAGAAAAGCCTTCGTTGGGCAAGTGAGACATGAGCCACTAGCACGAAGCGGGCACTCAAAATGCCAGCGAACCTGACAGGAACATAGTAACCCACTAGTACTGTAGAGGTTAAAACATTTTAAAACTATCGAATTTGCGCTCGACTGTTCAGGAGCACGAATAAGAATGATTATTAGGCAATCATTGGCTATCATGCACCGCACGCTCGGCGCACTCTCCTCCTCCGACTGACCAGCTTCGGCTTGCGAGGGGCATTGTCACCACCAGAGTTTGAGCTCCCCCAAGTTACGACCTGGCCATCTTTGAGCACGGCAGCAAACGCCCCTCTGCTGGACTGGATCTTTGAGACCCCTGCTTTTAGTCGCTCTCGGACTGCACTGCTGTCCCCGCCCGCATGTGTTGCACCCCAAGTCACCACGGCTCCGTCGTCACAAAGAGCCGCAAAGGCCGCGCCACTGGCCTGGAGCTGCCTGACCTTTTGGAGCTGCTGTTGGACTCTGCTGCTGTCACCACCACAGAGCGGGCAGCCCCAGGTCACCACCGAGCCATCGGCGCGCAGAGCAGCGAAAGCGGAGCTGGAAGCAGAGATCTGCTTCACGTCTCTCAGATTCACGGCGGAGCTGTCGCCTCCATTTGCAGGGTGCCCCCATGTCACGACAGAGCCATCAGCCAGCAAAGCAGCGAAGGACTCCTGTGCGGCCTGGATCTGCTGGACATTTACAAGCTGATCTTGCACATGGCTGCTACAGCCACCTGATGCCGAATGGCCCCAAGTCACTACGGACCCATCAGACAGGACAGCTGCAAATGCAGAGCCTGTAGCTTGGACCTTCTGCACATTCTTGAACTTATCTTGCACGTGCCAGCTGTCGCCACCGTAAGATGGGTGGCCCCAAGTCACAACACATCCATCCGAAGTCACGGCAGCAAAAGCTGCCCCAGAGGATCGAATACTTTCCACCTTCCTAAGCTTGCTTTGCACAGCAGAGCTGCTGCCCCCGTAAACCGGATCGCCCCAGGTCACGACAGAGCCATCGCACATGATCGCAGCAAAAGCAGAGCTGGAAGCTTGAAGTTCTTTCACAGGCGATGCCGCATCGAGCTGCCCTCTCACAGCATCGCTGTTACCGCCATACTGGGGGTCGCCCCACGTGATGACTGACCCGTCTCCAAGTATGGCAGCGAAGGCCCCGTGGGTGGCCTGGATGTGCCGAACATCTTTGAGACTGTCTTTCACTGCACTGCTGTCACCACCATACCGGGGGTGACCCCAAGTCACGACGGAACCACTCTGCAGGATGGCAGCAAAGGACTCATGACTGGATTGAATGGTGCGCACGTTCTGCAACTGCTGCTGGACCGCACTGCAGTCGCCCCCATGCAGAGCACTTCCCCATGCTGCGACTGAACCATCGCCCAGCACTGCTGCAAAGGCGCGTTCTGATGCTGCGAGACAGACTTCTCGGGTTAGCAGGGTTAACACACCCCCTGGCTGCAAACCTGCTTCACTGATACTCATTCCTCCCTGCAGAACTTCTCCAGAGCTGTTCAACAAACACGCTCGACTAACGCAGAGCAACCGCTGTGCCTTCCGCCTTAGCTTCTCCATGGAAGTGTCCAGATTTGCTTTGAGCTGCGCCCGCTTTCCGTTTATCATTGCCACTTCAAAGGAGATGGAGATGACGTTCAGTATGCCCAGTTCTTGGCAACCTTTGCCTGTTCTCCCCGACATAGGCTTCGGCATCCAGCTTTTCGTGTGTCTCCATCTCTCGGTCTAAAGTCTAGCTACGGCAGCTATGGACATAACAGCCGAAATAGGGCAATCCAGCAGCTCAACCTTCACTCAAGAAACAACATCGAATGTCACAGATTTGTCTCGCATCAGTCTGAGGGGCGTGAAGGCGTAGTGCGGGGACGCTGCGAAACCACGCCGTACGGGCGTGAGCCTTGCCACACAAAGAAGACATCATGCCCATCCGAGCCGTCCACTCAGCCACTCCCTGACCCGGACCGCCCCTGCAGCCGCTTAATACCAGCCACTGCCTCCGCCAGTCTGCCCAAACCTGGCCAGACTCTGTCGGGCATTGTCGTGGACAGTGCAGGAACAAGGCCTCGAAGAAGGCCGTAACTGCTCCACGCCGCAGCTTGCGAAGAAAGCCTGGCCTTCAGATGCGGTGCGCGGCGGTGCCATACGAGCAGTCAGGTGCCGCCGCAGAGGCCTTCGTGGACCTCGCGCTCTCCGCGCTGCTTCTCCTCAGTCGGTTTTCTCCAAAAAGGTCCTGTCCTTCGAATCGGCAACGGACGGGCCCCCCGCGGTCTCGCCAAAACGTCTTCGAGCCACCTCGCGGGCGGCCTCCGTCCTTCCAGCCTGCGGCACGTTGGGTCAGACCAGGAAACATCAGGAAACCCTGCTTCCAGTCGGCGCCTGTGAGGCTTCGAAGACCTCCTGGCGATTTCGAGGCTGTCTCTCTCAGGCTGCAGACCATGCATGTTCTGTTGCGCTGGCACATGCCCACAAGGCTTGATCCCCAACTTTTTGCATTTCGCTCGACCGCCCCCCGCCCATCACAAGACGTTCTCTCAGTTGGGCCTGGGCCTGGGCCCAGGAATCCTCTAGGCTGTCGTAGAGTGCTAGGTCGCTGCTGGCAACCCCGCAACCCCAGAATGCCGAAATCTCTCATCCTGTCGACGACATCCCACTGCAAGCAAGAAGAGCATATAGGCGATGCTCCTGGGTAGTGCAAGGGCCGCGCAAGCTGCTCGCCGTGACCTCAGTCTCCCCAAACTCTCATAGCTTCTACGCACCGGCTCCTCTCATGCTGTGACCTTTCCAGGTGCCCTGCTATACCCCAAGAGATGGCATGCCCCGGATCTTCTTGGGGGTCTCCACGTCCAAGGCCCATTTCGGGAAAGAAGACCACGCTGCTGCTTGGATTCTGGATTGTCTGCTCTTAAAACAGTCGGCAACAAGCTTGCCTTCGAGGGATGAGGCGTAGATCCTCACAGCTTGCCGGTGTGCGTGCACGTGTATGTCTGTGTGTGCCACTTCAAGATCACATGGTATATATGTCCCGGCTTCTACCACATGCGGTGACCCGTTATAGGATTATAGGATGTCATACGGCCAAATGCTGCAGACAAGGCAACTCCACGAACAAGGACAACCAAACCTTGGAGTCGCAACATGTGGCATCTCCAGGTCCAAGTCCGGTCACATACAGGTACAAGCACGGGCAGCTTGCGATCTAGAGTACTCTAAAGCCTAAAGCTCTTCACCCTGAACCGATGCAGAGACACTTGAAACACGTCCACCTTTTTGGCCTGCGCCCCGCAGTAGCTCCGGGTCCCCTTCTTCCCCGCCCAAAGCATCCAGACCTTGCAAGGCCCTGGCTCAGACATGTGTGAGCCTTGCCTGCGTGGTCTCGTGAAACGGACATCTCGACATCAAGCCTCCAGAGTCACGGTCTGTTCTCAGCAAGATTTGACCGCAGCACTCGCACGCCCGTCTGGATCTTGAGGGGTCTCAGTGCATGCAGGAGGCACCGCACGCAGGCACCTCGCGGTACACTTCCCTGTGACCGTCCCAGCTCGAAGGGTCAACCTTGTGCAAAAAGCTTTCTTGCATCTTCAAACATGACTGGAGACACGCGTCAAGTCTCCACACCATTCCTCCCTGGAAGGGCCGATACTTCTTGGCCCCGAACTGGCGGCTGAAATGCATCTGTGTTTGGCATACCTCTGCCGACTCACATTGCGACAGCTTCCACGAGCATGCAGCCGGCAAGATAATTCACACTTGCTCAATAGTCCCAATACTGAAGCTGCAAGAAGGCGGGTATTCCCTCAGCCTGATCTTTCACTATGTCAACATGATAGACGTCCAACAGGGACAAAACCGAGTGAAAAGCAAGTGGCCTTGGGCCTCGGGCATAGCAGCAACCTTCGGGTAGCTCTCCCCTGGGGCCTGAGGCCCTTGCCAGCATCTTGCGGCCAAGGCCACCACTCCGAGAATCCCTCTCCTTGAAATCCTCCGATGGCAGCGGGCAAGACAAGACGACATTCACCGGCTATGCTAGTATGCTAGGACCTGCTAGGATATGCTAGGCTATGTTTTCCTTGCTCAGGACATGACATGTGCATACCAGGGAACGCTCAACAGCGACCTGGGAAGCCCCACCGAGCGAACCGCCTCCATCTGTGTACATCATGGAATTTTCCGGCCTGCAGGTGACTTCTCTCGTCGTGCCAAAGCTACCAGTAGAGGCATAAGAGCTAATTACATTTGCAGGGCATGCCAGAAGTCTCATAGCTGCAAGCTGCACACCCTTCTATTCTTGAGGTTCCGACTGAGGACCATCGAACCTTGCAGTGATGGCCGATTCAACCACCGGACTGCGAGTGCCACATGCATGCGATCTCAAAGCAATTCTCCACAACCACATGTGAAGAAGGATGGCGAAGGATCTCAAAATGCTGACCACGTGGCGGCATGGCGCAGGGCTCCGGAGGCCAAAGCTCGCAGGAAGGGCCCTGAATGGCGAGACGACATGCCCTCTCTAATCTCCACCAGAGGCTCGGTTCCTGGGTCATTCCGCAGCCCCGAGCCTGTGTCTGGAACGCAGGGGCCCCTCCAGAACTCAGCTGCGGCAGCGGCGGCATAGAAGACATTATCGCCTCGGACATGATGTGCTCTCAGTTCTCGTGAGACGGAAGCATTCACCTCTATCAAAAAATGACTCAAACTGATGTTCCTTCTATGCTGCCGAAGTAGCATGAACCGCATGGAAAGCCGCCATGGCTGTGATTGCTTCCGCCTGACAATGGAAGCAACAAACGTTCAAACGGTCAAACTGGCTCTTACGCACTGCCGCACACTACTCTAAGTGGCCTGGAGTTGAGGCGGGGCGCGAGGCTGCGTTGGGCGCAATGGCTGCAAGTTCTGGGCCTGTGATATTGGTTGAGAACATGACGCCTGTACTCGCCTGACTTCCAGGATCAAATTGCAGAACACCATCCGTCAATGCCGGCAACGAAACTGGCATTCTTCCGACCTGTGGAGACGGCAAGAAATCGAAGAGGCGAAGTGGAGCGATCCTGAGGCAGCATCGGGGTTGGGGAAGCTCCATCATTCGAGAATCGACACCGGCTACGGCATGGTCTCATGTGGAGCCCAAATCTGCCTGACTTCCACCGTACTCCAGCTGCGGCCCCGACCCAGGCTCCGAAGAGCCAGCTTCGTCAGCGCCTACCTCCTCGTGCAACAACCGATGCTTCTGTAAACACGGCCGGTCTACAGCAAAGTTCTAGGCAGGGGCACCTCCGGGGCGAAATGTGGCGGTACCGTCTTCGGCGTGGCTTGAGTATGTGGCGTCCTGGCAAGTCCATCATGAGTCCACTGCTGCAGGAAATTGGATCTCCGAGAGACTGATTCTCTGCCTGTGCGCTCGACCATATCTATGAATACACAGATTGCAAGTGCCTTCTTGCATCAGGCAACATGAACATGATTGTGCCTGCAACAAAGGCCTACCCGGCCTACCCATTTTTCAGAATATTTCATTGCATCATCTTTGCATCCAGCTCTAATGCTCATGACATGTCTCGGAACATGCTGCTGGCTTTCCTACAGCCATGAACTGCAGGCACGGTGCAAAATGCTCCTGACAGGACTCGCGAAGTGGATGAAGGTATTCTTCACCGGCAGCTGGTTTTCCTGAACATCGAGTTTCGGGGACTGCCAAACACATAATGAACTTCATGCCATCTCTCTCTGGGATGCGAAATGTGCATGGTGTGTACAACAAAAGTGAAAGAATTAAGAAACACACAAGCGAGATCGGTGGCAATGAAACACAACATTAATCACAGAAGAAAAACTTACAAAGAGGAAGGTGCTGACTATTACCGACCCTTTTCGGGGGCCCTCGAAGCTGGACTAAGGCAAAAAATCCTTTCCAACGATATGCGCTACAGACGACAGTACTTACATGTTTGCATCCCTCCGTCACCTCTCTGTTGACTTTTGACTGCGCCGCTGTTTCGAAAGACGTGTGCACTCGTACTTTATGCGGCGCGACTTGGGAGGAGACCACAGGTTCTCGGAGGTGCTTTAGCACCAAGCTTACACAATTGAGCGGAACGCCGCAACAGCATCCCGTGTCTACCACAGTCGACCAAAGCCAGCCAGCAAAGCAAGGCAGCAGGCGAGTTTTTGTTGCTTCATTGTGGTCAGAAGACAGCAGAAAGTGCACGCGCGACATGCGTAACCAGGAACGGATAAAACTGCGGAGCACCGAAGTCAGAGACAGACCGGGCAACGATGGGCACGATGGACATCCAGAATTTAGGCCAAAGAGCAGTTGATCCTCTTCAGCATCAAAACTTGCTAGCACAGACCCCAGATGCATTGCAGGGCACTTATTACCCGCCGCTGGCGGCTCCCCAAGGCAAGTTTTTGTCACCAACCGCTTGGACCACGAAGCTTGTGGGTTCAGGCGGAGCCACTCCAGCAGTCAGTGCAGAGATTGTCTAAGGACCCCACCTACAAGTTCCGCTACATTCGGTTGAATCTTGACAGTGAAGATGGAGCGTGAATGCTAAGGAAGTAATCGGAGCAGCACTTGCCCATGAACACTGACTTGCCTTGGCTGAGTCATCGCTTGCTTCATCGAGGTGTCCTGACATGCCCATGACTGCTGCGCTGTGCAGTTCACACTCTATAGGTCTAGACTTGCCCTAGACAGTGAAGATGCCCATGAGACGGGCATGGGTCTTGTACTCCGTGCAGCTTCCCACCAAAGAACACAAATTGAGGAGTGCTTCAGCACATGTACTGCATGTGCTATGTGTTCCGGAAATCGGGTTCGCGAAACATTCCTGCCACAGACGAAGTAAAAAGGCCCCGGTCCTTTGTCTGCCATCGGTGAAGCCCAGTCCAAGGACACGCACGTGACCCGCCCAGCAAACTGTGAACTGTCGCAACTGACCATCTCCGTCTCCCCGATCGATGGTTGTTACTTGTTACCTGCAAATCTTCTAGTCTCTGTCCTTTCGCCCTGGCTATGCTTCGCGGTGGAGGGCATCCCCGTTGCAGTGCCACAAGCCCTCTCGCTTTCCCCGAGCCCCAGCCGTGGAAGCATCCGCAGCAGGAGCTTGAAGCCAAAGGGCTGTAAAGAAAAGGGTCGTGCACGCGTTGCTAGACGTTCAGCCATACGGACAGAACCCGAAACTGCATGCAAGCGCAGCCGACCATATTTCTCGTTATGCTCACAGGGAAGGTCGGCTTGAAGTGTCGCATCTACAATGGATAGCAAGCTCAGATACTGCTGGGGTAAAGCATCACTCGACATGGGGCTCCGAAGGCCTTGGGCGGAATGTTCTTGACAAACTTGGCCCTCACAACGCCGGAATTACCGTGGGAGCGGCGGACCTTACCCCACATCACTCGGAACTTGGAGTGCTTCACCTCCTTCTTGGTCTTGTACACATAGGCGACCCTCTTCCCAATGTAGAACTGTGTGTCCTCCTTGGTACGCACTCCATCAATCTTCAGCAGCGTGCAATTGGCATAGCAGTTGGATTTGCTGCGCTTGTAGCCCAGGATCAAGCCCTTGGCATACAGGCGCACTGGCTGCTTGGTCTTCTTGACGAACTTCTTCCCCTTTGCCTTTGCCGCCTCGGCCATGGCTTGAGCTTGACTAGTCCCGCTTTCGGCCTCCCAGCTGAGCCAACCTTCGAGGTAACATGCAATATATCTCCGAACAACGTGCAAACCAATTGAGGCGAATCCTTCTGTTGACACAAAATGACCCTGTCCAGAACTGATTTTGTGTTAAGCACCGCACCACACCCTCATGTTCGCGTAGGCTAGCTCAGCTTTTTCTCACGGGTCTGCACTGAGTACGAACGCACCACATCGCCTCACTAGCAAGCTCAGATACTGCTGGGGTAAAGCATCACTCGACATGGGGCTCCGAAGGCCTTGGGCGGAATGTTCTTGACAAACTTGGCTCTCACAACGCCGGAATTACCGTGGGAGCGGCGGACCTTACCCCACATCACTCGGAACTTGGAGTGCTTCACCTCCTTCTTGGTCTTGTACACATAGGCGACCCTCTTCCCAATGTAGAACTGTGTGTCCTCCTTGGTACGCACTCCATCAATCTTCAGCAGCGTGCAATTGGCATAGCAGTTGGATTTGCTGCGCTTGTAGCCCAGGATCAAGCCCTTGGCATACAGGCGCACTGGCTGCTTGGTCTTCTTGACGAACTTCTTCCCCTTTGCCTTTGCCGCCTCGGCCATGGTGGGTTCGAAGGTGCGGCTCCGTGCACCAAAAGCCTACCGCTGTAGGCCAAACGAATGCACAACACCTCCAGTCACTTGCACGTAACCTGCACAAGCTGCCAAATCGTCGTGGGCCTACCTACAAACAAGACGCTGCAGTTTGGCTTGTTTTCCAAGATGCTGTGCAATCGAGGGAACTTTTAGAAAATGTTGGCGTATGCTCGCTACGTGCTGCATCTTGCACTTCTCTTCTCTGTGCGGACAGACATTTGGCTCTCCGAAATCTGTGCATGCTGGCTTAGTACACACGCTTGGCAGGCGG
>CAJNJA010066708.1:0-19921 GCA_905231915.1 Symbiodinium necroappetens
GGTTGAGGGTTGAGGCTCCAGGGTTTAGGGCTGAGTGGTTGAGGGCTTCAGGGATCAAGGAAGTAGGGTTGGGCCCCTTTTAGGGCTTTGGGCTTCGGGTGCCTTTTGAAGCGCGTGGGAACTCCGTAGTTAGGGTTTTGGGGCTCAGGGTTTTGGGGCTTAGGGGGCCAGGGAAAACCCTGAACCCTAAACCCTGAACCCAAACCCTAATCCTAAAGCCTCAGCCCTAGACCCGAACCAGTAGACCTAAAGCGTGCCTGCAGTTCGGCGCCTGCGATTCTTCGACCATTCTTGGTCCACACCTCGAGCTGAGGGGTCGAGGGGCTTCGAGTGTACCGGGATTTGGGGCTTCTGGGGGTTTAGGGTTTAGGCTTTAGGCTTTAGGGTTTAGGGTTCAAGGTTTAGGGAATAGGGTATAGGGTTTAGGGTTCCGGGTTTCGGGTTTATGGTATAGGATTTAGGGTGGAGTCTGGTGGGTTATGTATGTTGGTAGCCGGGTTTGAAGGCTTTAGGGGTTTGTGTTAAGGGTTAAATATTCAGGGTTCAGGGCATAGGGTTTACCCTAAACCCTAAACCCTAAATCCTAAATCCTAAACCCTAAACCCTAGGGTTTAGGGTTTATGGTACGGGGTTTAGGGTTTGGGATGTCTGGCCTGTCGTTTTTTGAAACAGGGTATGGGAGCCTTGCTTGTCTGCTTCTGCAAGGAGGCCGAGCCGATTCTACGGAATTTCTTCAACGTTCATTTCAGGTGTTGTGGTTTAGGATTTGGGGGTTTAGGGTGTAGGGTTAAGGATTTCGGGGTTTAGGGTTTGGGGTTCAGAATTTCGGGGTTGGAGTTTTTAAGTTGGGGGCCCAGGCACCAAAGTCCCGACCACCAGGCACAACATCAGGTGATATAGTAAATAGGCTTGAGCATTTGAACAGAATTTCTACAGGTGTCTTATCTGGCTTTGTATAGGGGCTTATATTACTTACAACACGGTGTCGGGGTATATCATAGCGTACATGGGGACTATATGCAGGGATCACCCTAAACTTCCTAAACCCTAGACCCTATACCCCTAAACCCTAAACCCTAAACCCTAAACCCTAAACCCCTAAACCGTCAACCTTGAACCCTAAACACTGCTACTTCTTGGTCAGCTTTCGGGATGTCTTCTTGGTTTCTGGTGTGCCGCTTCCGCATGAAATTACACGGGAGACTGCGAAGTAGTATCCCCCTCTCTGTCCTTTCTCGCAGGGACAGCTATAAACCCTAAACCCCAAAGCCTAAACCCTAAACCCGAAAGCCCATGCCCAAACTCCAACACTGCAGAGCCTAAAGCCTACCTGAACCCCAAATAACCTACCTTCTTAAGGACTTTCCTTATCTTTAATGAAATCATAATAGCGAACCCTAAAGGGTAGGTTCTTTAGGCCATAAAAAGCCCTATAAAACCCTATGAAACCCGATAAAACCCTATAAAAAAGACTAGACCCCAGCCCAACCTCCGCTTAATTTGCTTGAGCGTTGATCCCCTCCAGGATCCGGCCGAGATTGAAGCCATAGCAAGGCGCGCGAGACTCTTTGCGTTCGGCCTCGGCTGGTTGGCCTTAAACCCTAAACCCCTAAAGCCTTAATTCCTAAACCCCTAACCCCAAAACCCCTAACCCCTAAACCCTAATTCCTAGACCCGAAACCCTAAAGCCCTAAAAGACCTAAACTCTAAACCCTAGGGCTAAGACACCTGGGATAGGGTTCAGGATGCTTTAGGGCTTCGGGTTTAGGTTTCGGGAAGGTAAGGATTTAGGGTTTAGGGTTTAGGGTTTAGGGGTTTGGGTTTAGGGTTTAGGCTTTAGGGTTTATGGTTTGGGATTTAGGGTTTAGGGGTTTGGGTTTAGGGTTTAGGCTTTAGGGTTTATGGTTTGAGATTTAGGGTTTAGGGGTTTAGGTTTCGGCAGGAAAGGAGTTGGGCAGTTCTCTTAATTAGGCCTTTTGGGGTCCTTGTTATAAGGGTGCCGTACTATATTGGGGACTCAAAAGGGACCCGAATGTGGAGAACTATGCCGTCGGATCAAGGTTCGGGGGCTTTAGGGGTTTGAGGCTTCTATGCTTCGGGCTGGTGCAGGTATTGAGGTCTAAGGGTTTAGGGTGCCCTAAACCCTAAACCCTAAACCCTACACCCTAAACCCTAAAAGGTTTAGGGATCCTTTAAGGAAAGCCGAGCCTTCCGGCTTCATAGTGGTATCCGTCTTCGGCCTGTGTGTACTTGGGGGTCTCTGGCCCGAAACCCTGAACCCTAAACCCGAAACCCTAAGCCCTAAAGCCTTAAAAACACCAAAACCCCAAAAACCCCAAAGCCCTAAAAACCCTAAAGCCCTAAACCCCTGAAGGCCCTAAAAAGCCCTAAAAGCCCTAAAAAGCTAAAGCCCCAAACACTAAAGGCCAAGAGGCCTCCAAGAGCTGCAGCCTTGAACCCCTCGACCTCCATACCTAAGCCCCCGAAGCCTCAAAACCCGAAGCCCCTGAACCTTAGGGTTTAGGTTTAGGGGTTTGAGGGTTTTGGGTTTTGGGTTTAAGGTTTGAGGGTTTGGGGTTTTGGGTTTAGGGTGTAGGGTTAACTCCGTACTTGCCGAACCGAAACCCTAAACCAAAAATGGCGCGGAACCCTAAACCGTCGACGCTTTGAACCGTTTCATGCGGATTTTCCTTTTCGGATCTGGGTTACCGGCTCCGATCAAATGGAAGCCACCATCAGAGACATGCGCAGGACCTGGTCATAGGCTTCTTACCGACCATATGCGCGTTTTTGCTTCAATTCGATGGATAACGGCTTAGGGTTTAAAGTTTCAACCCTAGGCTCTAAACCCGAAACCCTAAACCCTATGTTAAAGCAAAAACTGGTTTTAGCTTGTTGAAGGGCCTCAAACTGCCTCAGGGTTTAGGTGTGTTGCAGGGTTTTCGATTTGTTGGCTTATGGGCTTAGAGGGGGGTTCAGGGTTTAGAGTCGGATTTAGGGGTGTGTTTAGGGGTTTAGGGTTTAGGGTTTATGATTTACGGGTTTTGAGTTAATGGTTTCGGCCGCATCGGGGACTGAGTCGGGGCTCACGCTTGTCTGACTCAATTTCCGTTTTTTGTAAGTTCTGGCAGGTGATTTGCACTTGTTCTACATGGCCTCTTCCTTTGAGATGTTATCTCAACCCTAAACCCTGAACCCGAAGCTACGTAGAAAGTGCATGATTAACCTCTGGACACATGGGGGAGAACCCCGCAAAACGACAGCGGGCCAAACCAGGGATGCTTCATGTTTAGGGTCGGAAGCCCCAAGCCCTAAAACCTAAACTCTATATACCGTTAGCCCTATACAGCCTGCCTTTGTGGGGTTCCCTTCTATGATTTCCTTAGAAGTCCTTAAAGAGTTAGGCGTTGAGGGATACGGTACCCCCCGGACCCAGACCCCACCCAGTAAAGCTTGCAGTTTCCTCAAGCCCCGAAATGAGTGAGTAAAGACAAATCGTTCCTCGAGCTGCGAGGAACCTCAACCCTGACTGAGCTCTGAGCCCTAAACCCTACGCCCTCACCCTAAACCCTAAGCCCTCAACCGTAAACCCTAAGCCCTCAACCCTAAACCCTAAGCCCTCAACCCCAAACCCTAAGCCCTCAACCCCAAACCCCAAAGCCCTCAACCCAGCCGAAAAGCCCACATCGTGACCCGGTTCGTAGCCCTCAAAGTGTCCCCGAAAGGCCTGGTGGTACGGCGGTTCAGCTTAGTGACAAGGCCTGGAACAGTATTCCTTTAAAGGGTTCTATGAGGGTTACTATAAGGATGATTACAATAAGGGCTCCATGAGGGCTACTATGCTAGAAGAGTTCTACAAGTTTCCTTCAAGGGTTCTGTAAGGGCTTCTTAAGGGTTCTATTAGGTTTTTGGATTGTCAGGATCGCTTCCATTCTAACAGCCGCAATCGCAAGAGCTAGTCGTTCGTGCATGACAAACAATAATATTAACAGCTATAATTTCAATCATCGGCATACTCAAAATGAGATGCATAGGGTGACCCGCAAGACAGGTGCTTTTCAGTACTCGAAAATAGGATCGCTTAGTACGGCACCCTTCTCGAAAGGCCCCGAAAAGGGACCGAACTTTAGAGAAAGTGCCTTATGTGCCCTATACAAAACCCGAGCTGCCCCTGCGCCCTAGGTTTTTTGCAGTGGGAGTATACCTTTTAGGGTTTAGGGGTTTAGGGTTTAGGGTTTAAAGTTTAGGCTTTAGGGTTTAAGGTTCAGGGTTTGGGGTTTGGGGACCACCCTCCTGTATGCCGAAGTATCATAGGGACCTTAAGAATTGGAATAGGACCTGGGGTTTGAGGTAGGTAAATTAGTACCCTAAACCCTAAACCGATATTAGACTATTCTCAGAATACCTAAACTCTAAACCCTTAACCCTAAACCCTAAAGCCCCAGGCCCCTAAACCCCAAAACCCTTAACCTTAAACCCTAAACCCTAGGCCTCTATACCCTAAACCCTTAACCCTAAACCCTAAACCCCTAGGCCCCGAAAGTCTAAGCCACATGGCTCGGCCTAAGCACCTCAGATGTTCGACTCATGGCTGCAAAGGAGTTTAGGGTCTAGGGTTTACGGTTTAGGTAAAGGCGTCAAAAGCCCTAAAGGCTCTAAAGGCCCTAAAGCCTCAAAAGGCCGTGATAAGCCCGAAAAGCCTTAATCCTAAGGATAAGAACCTACTACAAGCTTGCCCGCTTATTTGGATTCTGATGGAATTTAGGGTCAGTACTTACAGGCCCAACGGAATTACGTAGTACGTAGGGTGATAATTGGGGCTCTGAGCCCCCTTTAAGTGAGCTTTTCCTATTGGCAGCCGTACTTACGACTGTACTTACCAAGTCCCTTGAGACTTTCAGTAAACCCCCCTTCATTACGGAAAATATCCAGAATCATGGTCTTGAGGCCAATGTAATTTCAGGTGCATTCCTCAACCAAGCAGTATTGAGGTAGCACTAGTACCAGTACTTCGCTTATTACTACTGCTGGCGCGCTGCTGCTGCTGCTTCTCCTACTTCTGCTACTACTACTACTACTACTACTACTAGTACTACTACTACTACTACTACTACTACTACTACTACTACTACTACTACTACTACTACTTACTACTGCTGCTACGGCGATGACTGGTCCCTAAACGCTATTCCTAAACCCTACAAGCCCGAAACCCTAAACCCTATAAGCCTTAAACCCTAAGCCCTATAAGCCCTATAAACCCTATAAACCCTAGAAACCCTGAACCCTTTGAGGCATCCCGAGCCCTAGACATCAAATGCTCGGAAGCTATGACCCCGTAGCTGAAGTCGACCAAGCCAGGCCACTAAGGGGTAGGGTTTAGGGTTCCGGGTTTAGGGTTTAGGGTTTAGGGATAATCTTTAGCCCTCAAGGTTCAAATTGCCGAAGCCTGATGTAGGGCTTACAATAAGTCAGCCCTAGTAGTAAGACCCCTTGCAAGTTGTAGTAGTGAGGCCCCATATGGTGGTAAGGCGGCATTGTGGTCCCTTTTTGTTCCTTTGTTGTTGTTCGTGTTTGCCCTAAACCCTAAACTCAAACCCTAAACCCTAAACCCCTAAACCCCTAAACCCATTTTGCACTTCAGGAGCCTCTTCAGCGCCTGAAGAACGTCGCTCGGGCGTCGCAATCCCAGGTCCCAGCATCAGAGCTGGAACTGAGAGGAGGGTGGTTTGGGGTTTAGGGAGTTTCATGCTTCGGGAGGGTTTCGAGGGGGGGGTTTAAGGCTTTAGGGCTCGGGTGCTGGAACTGAGGGAAGCCTTTCCCATGGCTTCCATAAGGTTTCGGATGGCTTTCGGGGCCTCAGAGCTAAGGGTTTTGGGGTGTAGGGTTTAGGGGTTTAGGGGTTTAGCGGTTTAGGGGTTGGGGGTTAGGACAACAGCCGAAGCCCGAAGCCCGAACGGGCTCAGGAGTGTAGGGTTTTAGGGCCGTTCGGGGGGATTTCGGGCATAGGTTTTTTCTTCCAGCCAGATTGCCTCTTCTTTGCATCTTCGGCCGAAGAGTTCAGGCCTTTTTCTTATGTGGAGGTGCTTTTCTGGAGTTCATAGCCTCTTGGTTAGCATCGGTCTGCAGCCTGAAGACACTCAGCAGCTCACGGTGCACTCCATGAAGTTGTGCATGTTGACAATCACGGCCCGAGGGGGTACCGCACCATAATATGGGTCCATTTTTATTTTTTTAGTTGTCTTCCTCAGTTAAGGCATTTTGGGAGTCCCTGGGTAGACCTAAACCTCAAGTCAAAAAAAAACCGAAACACTAAACTAAACCCTAAACGTTGCATTCGGTCTCAACAGCGAAGCCAGGTGCAGATGTCCATGGGCCGAGCCGACTGGACGACGACTTCCTCCGCGTCCATCTCAGCTTGGATGGTGGGTTTAGGGATATTACGGTTTAGGATTTAGGGTTGATATATCTTCTTTGATGGCAGAATCCCTGATACGATTTAAGGTCTATTCCTTGATTAAGGGATTTGGGAGAGTCTGAGACATCCTACCAGTAACCTCACGCCGAGGCAATGGCGAAGGACATCGAGATGCGAAGCTGAGTGCAGGCGTTGTGCGACGTGTGAGATTGCCAGAGCGCAAAATATCGCCGAATTGAACTGAAGAGCATATCATAAAACCCTAAACACCATAAACCCTAAACCCTAAACCGTCATAGGCCTCGAATACTTCGTACATCTTCGTACTAGCATCCCTCCTACGATCCCGATATAGGCGCATCAGAATCTATCCCGAAACCCTCCTCCAATGTTCAAGCATCCTTTGATAAACATAGGGCTTCAATAATTACCATTATTATTTTGGGGGGCTCCTTATCATAACTATAGTATAATATACCCCGAAACCCCTGTTCCAATTATAGGGCATAGGGCTCCTATATTATGTTGAAAGGAGCGTCCCAGGGCTTCTGCGGAGCTTAAAGCTCTCCGGCTCTCTCGTCCCTGGTGTTTTTTATATTCCGACATGCAGAGTTCCTGAGGTTTGGACAGCTCAACGCTGCCTCTGCTATGGCCCTTACCCTGCAAGGACTCATATATTAAGGCTTTTGGGCCCAAAGACCCTATTACATAGGGCTTTTTGGGCTATTTTGATGCTAGGGGTGGGAACTTTATGCATAAGGTCTCCGAGGGTGTTTAGAAGGGTTGCAGAAGGGTGTTGTACGTTAAGGGTTCAGGGCTTATAATATGGAGGCCCGAATCACTCAAGTAGGCTGTATTAGGGTATATTATACTATATATTTAGGCTTGGGCTGTCGAAGTTCGGAGGGTGGGTAGTACAGTTATTCAGATGTCGTTGCTACTGATGGTTCAAGGACAAAGTGGATAAGGGCGTACGGGGCGAAGCCCTGAATCCCTAGACTCCCCAGACTCTGAGTCCACAGTCCTGGGGTTTAGAGGTTAGGCTTTAGGGTTCAGGGGTTCAGGGGTTTAGGGTTTAGGGCTTAGGGTTTAGGGCTTAGGCTTTAGGGTTCAGGGTTGAGGGTTTAGGGTTCAGGGTGTAAGTTTAGGGTTTAGGGTGCAGGGTTTAGGGGTTAGGGTTTAAGGGTTAACAGACTCTGACGCCCCATATGCCCTAAGCTAGAATAGGGTCGGGAGGTGGGTGGATGGCCTGGCGCTATTCTTTACGTTCAGGCTTCACGGCTCCCACTTCCTCCCTTGTATCCCACCTTTCTAAACCCCAAAAGCCCTAAGCCTCTACACAAGGTCTCCCTAGACCTTACAAACCCTACAGCCCTAAACCCCCTAAGCCCTAAACCTCTACAAAAGATCTCCAACCCTTCAAGGCCTCCTTCAAGAAACTCCCTCGAAGAACCCTCGAAAGGAACCCTTCTCAAGAATCCTTCAGAGGCCTCCTTTCAAGGAGGAGCCCTGAAAGAACCCTTCTAAAGGAACCCTCAACCCCCTAAACCCCAAACCCTTCGAAAGGAATCCTTCAAAGGCCTCCTTTAAAGGACTCCTTTAGGGTTTAGGGTTTAGAATTTACGGTTTAGGGTTTAGGATTTACCTGTAACCGAACAGACCTACTTTTTTAAGGAGCCATATATAGAAATCATCATAAAGAACCCTAAAAAGGTAGGTCTTTCCGGCTACAGGTAGGGTTTAGGGACCCTAAATACTTCACCTTTTAAGGACTTTTATATAACTAACCGTAAGAAGGAACCCCAAAAAGGTATGGTTTAGGGAGGCTTCGGAGGTCCAAACCCTCGGACGGTGACCTGCAGTGGATCTCTCGGGTGCTAAATGGCGACTCCGGGGGTCTCTGCTGCGCTCCTTCTCGCAGGCTTTAGGGCCTTTAGGGCTCTAGGGGTTTAGGAATTTAAGGGTTTTAGGGCTGTAGAGGTTTCGGGTTTTTGGGGGTTTAGGGTTTTAGGGCTCTTGGGGTTTAGGGTTTTGGGGTGTTTTTAAGGCTCTAGGGCTTTAGTGGTTTAGGGGTTTTAGGGGTTTTAGGGGTTTTGGGGTTTAGGGCTTTAGGAGTTCAGGGGTTTTGGGGTTTTAGGTCTTTAGGTTTAGTGTTTAGGGTCACTACGAACAAGTCGATGATCATACTTGTAGAACTAGAAAGAGTATTGGTACTCGTGCTAGATAGCAATACGGTGGATGATATAAATCATGCAGTACCCATAATAAGGAAAATATACCATAATTCCCATAGTTTAGGGTCCTTGAGGTAATGCAGGATTTATATCATCAACCGTAGTAATGGTCATAATCATACGAATGCAACGAGAAGGTCAGAGACTCCAACACCCCTTTAATTGAGTAGACTGGGGGGATCTTTGTGGCTGTTTAGAAAGCTTTTGAAAGGGTCTCGCCTTGGTAGCTAAGAAGTATGACATCCTTTAAATCAGATGTAGCAAGAGCACTAGAATGATTTAAGGGATATTCTGTCATTAAGGGGTTTGGAGTCTCAGGGAAGGTCTTTCACCACTGCCAGGTTTCACCGGTTCAGTTGGAAGTGCTTGCTTTAGAGCACTTGTGGTCCCTCGTGCAGGGGCAGGCTACCTGAAACTCGTCATCACCTTTAAAGTGAAGGGCCATACATACTTCCTAGAATGGTTTATATCCAGTGGATTCTGAAAGGTTTGGGCTTTGGTCGTTGTGATACGGCACCGCGAGCAACAATGCTTGGTTCATTGATTGCTCATGAATCTTAAAAACCTAAACCCGAAGCCTTGAACGCTAAACTCTAAACCCTGAACTTGAACCCTAAACCCTAAACCCTAAAAATGACTCTCCATCCGCAGCACTGACCGGAAACCCAGCCCAGACCAAGGAACCGGGCACAAGCCTTGAATCCACTTCACGGGTAGATCTCTAAACTAGGGTCCTGTTTTAGATCCCCCGAAAAGGACGGCACCCATAGAAACAGGACCCTGAAAGGGATCCTAATTTAAAAACTACCCATATTGGGGGTCTGAATGTCTAAGCCTAACATGCCTTGGTGGGTCTCCGTAGACCGGGACCTAAGTCTTATATATAGGGGTCCCCCAACACCCCACATCCTAAACGATCGACAGCACGAGCCCTAACCCCCAAACCTTTGGGGGTGTAGGGTTTGGACCCTAAGCCTTATCAGCCCTAAACCCTATTTAGACCCTAAACCTTCAAGCCTAAACAGACTCTAAACCCTAAACCCCTAAACACTCAACCCTCAACCCTCAACCCTCAACCCTAGACCCTAAACCCCTCAGCCCTAACCCCAAAGCCCCTAAACCCCTAAACCCTAATCCCTAAACCCCAAACCCCTGCACCCTCATGCCCCGATCGACCACGTTTCACACACCGAGCTGATCCGAGTCTCAGAGCAGAAAGGCACTTGGGGTTTAGGGTTTAGGGCTTGGGGTTTCGGGCGTTGAGCTTAGGGTTTGAATGTTTGGGGCTTAGGCTTTATGGTTTAGGGCTTCGGGTTTAGCGTTTGGGGCTTAGGGGGGGGTTTTACACAGAATTATTCGGGCTTAGAGTTTCTGATGTAGGGAGTTGTTGTTTTTCGGGGGCGCCTCTTTTTCGAAAGAGGTGTCGCACCCTTCAATGCCAACACCCCTGAAAGGTGCAAGCCCCTGATCAACCTTGAGGCTTCAGCCCTAAACCCTTACCCAGACCTCCCAAGATCCCTTAATTAAGGAATATATGCCCCAGACTATAGTAGGATCCCTAAGATGGTTTAAGATATGTATATATATATACACACATACATATATCTTAATAAAGTAAGGGATATGAAGGTCTGGGTAAACCCTGCTTTGGCAACATAAGACCCTGACGGCTCAAACCCTAAAGCCTCCGGCCAAACCCTTAAGCCTACACCCGACACCCCTATAGTCCCTAAACCCTAAACCCTAATCCCAAGCCCCAAACCCTAAACCCTCAACCCTAAGCCTACACGCTACACCTCCTAAACCCTAAACCCTAAACCCCTGTAGAATCCTTGTAGAAGCCTCTAGACTTGCGGCTGGGTTTAGGGATTGAGGGTTTCGTGGCAGGGGCTTACGACCTCAGACTGTCAGAGTTGAAAGTAGGTAGGGCTCATGCTTTAGGCATCTGGGTGAGTGGTTTAGGATTTTGGGTTTAGGGTTTAGGGATGTGTTGAACTTGAGTTTCCCTAAAGCCTACACCCTGCCCTGCACCCTGAACCCTAAACCCCACACTCTAAACCCTAAGCCCCAGTAAGCTGATGAACAATGCTTGCCTGTCTGATGTTTTCCCAACGACAGGGCTTTGATCATGGCATTTCATGGCGCGTACGCCGTTGACGGTGCAGGGTTTGGGTTGGGGTTTAGGGTTCAGGGTTTGGGGGGTAGGGTTTGGGCTAAGGATTCAGGGAGGCATGCAAAGTTCCTTGTTCTCATGTCCCAAACCCCAAACCCTAAAGCCAACGCCTGAACCCCTTCGTTCCCTCACAGACACCTGCCATGAAGCAGCCATCTCAGGTAGACTTAGAACATGGGCCCAGCCAAAGTGGGAGTTTCAAAAGATTACAGAGCCCTACCATCGGCCCCGGAGTAGTAAAGTCCTTGTCGCAAGACTGTAGACCTGAAATAGTGAACCGTAGCAACAGTATCCCTCAGGGTCTATTCTGAGGACTCAGGCCCCGATACTAACCCTACTTTTAAGAAGCCTCCACAAATCCGTTGAAACTAGCGCTTGAAGAATCTCTTGGGGCGACCTCAGCCCTGAACCCGTCAAGCTCTACCGCCCGAGGGCTTAGGGCTTAGGGATAAGCTTGCAACTCGCCCCTAGAACTTACTATTACCCGGGTAGGTCTGTCTACCCGGAGACTCCACAACTCCTTAATTTAAGCCCCTTAACTAAGGAATATACCTTAAATCTTTACAACTATCGATACGGATAGATGAACCCACATGAGATTGAAGGTACATTCCTTAAACTAAGGGGGCTTTTCAGTCTCGACGTACTCTCGACATCTCCTACAGCACCCTGCTGCCGCTATGTCGCCGGGCCTCGCCGCGAGACAGGCTCGGCGTTAGAGCGTTGATAGGCTTTAGGGTTTTGGGGTTTTGGGTTTAGGGGTTTAGGGGTTTAGGGTTTAGGGTTTTAGGGTTTAGGGGTTTAGGGTTTTAGGGTTTAGGGCCTCAGGGTTGAGGGTGGGGTTCAGGGTTCATTCTTTAGGTTTTGGGGCTCAGGGTTTAGGTTTTGCGTTTTAGGGTTTAGGGTTCTAACTTCGGGTTTCTAGGGTTTAGGTCTCGCAGATGTTTCGTTTATTGTTTGGGTTCAGGGGCCCGGTTAACCCGAAACCTTGGATACTGCCCCCACTCAGTAACAGTTGAGTAATTTTCCTAATATGGATGTGTAAGGCCCTTAGTAGTAGCCCTATTTTGGACTGTTGCTGCATGGGGGCAGTACCCAACCCAAACCCTAAGCCCTCTAGGCCTGGTTTTCCTATTGGGTCCAGGAGTTTTGGTTGCGCAGCCTGCGCTAGGCCGCCACAGTCTACAAATACGGTTGATGATAGAAATCCTGCATTATCCATAACAAGGAATATACCATAATTCCCATAGTTTAGGGTCCTTACGGTAATGCAGGCTTTTAACCTACTTCGCGGTCTAAGGTCTAGAAGTAGTACCTACCTTGGACTATGTAGGGTCTTTGGGTTTAACCGGCCCTAAACCCTAAACCCCAAACGCCAAAGATCCCTAAAGCGTGTTTGGGATTTCGGTCGGAGGCTCCAGAAGTAGGGCCCCCCGAAGCGAAAGCTCGACGTGACGTGTTGCGAAATCGTAAGGGTTTAGGGTTCTGGGCTCAGGGTTCAGGGTTTAGGGTTTGGGGTTTAGGGGTTTAGGATTCAGGGTTTAGGGTTTAGGGTTTAGGATTCAGGGTTAAGGGTTCAGGGTGTAGGGTCTTGAGCCCGGAGCCATTCTTTGGGCCTACGAGGGTTCCGGGCTGTGGGGTTTAGGGGGTTCGAAGGAGGCGCGAAAGTTTTGGAGACTGACGGTGCCCTCCCCAAGCCACAGTTCAGGGTTAGGGGCTTAAAGGTTTAGGAGTTTAGGGGTTTATGGGTTTAGGGTAAGGTTTAGGGGTCTAGGGTTTAAGGTTTTAGGGTTTAGGGCTTATGGCTTCTACTGACTTGGGGCGCCCTGAACCTAAGCTAAAGCCAAACGCGCTAAACCGAAGTACCTGAATTTCCATGAACTTCAAACCCAGCTACAACGAGGTTCGCTCCCTAAACCCTGAAACCCTAAGCCCATAAACCCTAAACCCTAAACCCTTAAACCCTTAAGCCCTAAACCCTGAAACCCTAAGCCCTATAAACCCTACACTCTTAAACCCTAAACCCTAAACCCTTAAACCCTGAACCCCTGTAAACCCTGAACCCTAAACCCTTAAACCTTTAAGCCCTAAACCCCTAAACCCTGAAACCCTAAGCCATACAAACCCTAAACCCTTAAACCCTTATAAACCCCAAACCCTAAACCCTTTAACCCTAAGCCCTATAAGCCCTAAGCCCTTTAACCCTAAGCCCTGTAAACCCTAAACCCTTTAACCCTAAGCCCTGTAAACCCTGAACCCTTTAACCCTTAAGCCCTAAACCCTAAGAAAGCCCCAGTTAAGCTGAAGCTCAGAGAGCTGCGTTCGCTTTCCTTCACGGCCCAAGGCTTTCCTGTAGACTCAGTGCTTGCAGATGCTTGCAACCACATATAGCAGCTCTTTTAACAGAAGCCCTTAAGGGAAACCTAAAGGACGCCCTTAAAGGAAACTGAAAGGAAGCCCTTAAAGGAAACTTAAAGGAAGCCCTTAAAGGAAACTTAAAGGACACCCTTAAGGGAAACTTAAGAGAAGCCCTTAAAGAAAAACCCAGTGTTCCATGATCTGTCTTTCCCCTACAAGTAAAGGCCTTAGTTCGGTCTTGACTAGGGTTTGTTTTTAAGGTGATGACTTTCAAGGCTCCTTTACAATGGGCTTTAGGTTTCAGGGTTTAGGGTTTAGGTTTTCAGATTAACTCCTGATCATTCATCTTCTCAGCCATGTTTCACGCGACCTGAATAGGGAGTACTTTTCAAGCCGTGTTATAAGCACCCGAGTTCCAATTGTGCCTCTGTACCTATAACCGATAAGTAACCCGACTTACAACCAGACAATCTCAGCAATGGAGAGATGAATATACTAGCCGTAGCAATAACTGCAAAGGCAGCAAAACAATGAACAACACTAAACCCTAAACCCTAAGACCCTAAACCCTAAACCCTTAAAAAAAACCCAAACCCTAAGCCTCTTGGGCGCTGCGCATCATGAAGATGGATGCACGGCCATTTCCGCACGACAAGCTGCTTGGCCGGCTTTAGGGCATGGTGGTTTAGAGTTTATGTTGCATGGCTTAGGCCTTATGGTTGAGTATACAGGGCTGGAGTGGAGTCTGGCGGTGAAAAAATAACTCCTAGGTTTTTCAGCAGCAATCCCTGAAGTTGAATATCCTCGTTGTGTCCTTTCAAGAACCCTAAGCCCTAAGCATAAACCCGAAATATTTCCGCAACGATCTTCACAGGCCCTCAGCCCTCAAGCCTACAAGACCCACAACCTGAAGCATCGCAAAAAAAGCGATCCCCTGACCTCGATGTCGATCCCACCACCTTCCCTACCAACAAAGGCACACGCCCTACGACCTGTCAGCCCGGCTCCATATTATAAGTACCATACACTAGAGTTATCTACCCCAAACCAGTTTATAAATACCATCCACTATAGCTATGAACCCCAAAACGTATTATCAGTAGCATACACTACAGCTATCTGCCCCAAAACCACATTGTAAGTACCATACACTATAGCTATCTACCCCAAAACCATGGTATCAGTACCATACACTATAGTTATCTACCCCAAACCATATCATAAGTACGATACACTATAGCCACCTACCCCAAATAGCCTTTGTCTATTAACTCTGTGAAACCCTTAATTCGCATAGTATGGGGGGCTTAATAATTCGAATAGGGTTTTGGGGGGTATATTATGCTAAAACTTTTGGTAAGTACATTAGTAAGACCCAAATTCCTACGCACCCTGCAACCCTTGCACCCTCAACCCCCTAAACCCCTAAACCCTTAAACCCCTAAGCCTAAAGCCCTAAACCCCTCAACCCCTCAAGCCCCTCAAACCCCTCCACCCCTTACACCCTACACCCCTCGGCCCTTACACCAATTTCTGTGAGGATCGTTCAAGCGGATGATCTCGACGCGTACCGGGCGGCCATGGAGAAGGCGGCCCAGGGGACTCAGAAACCCCACTAAAGTGTAAATTACCCTACACTAGGCTTAAGGGTTTAGGGGTTTGGGGGTGTAGGGTTTTAGGGGTTTGGGTTTAGGGGTTTGGAGGTTTAGGGTTTTGGGGGTTTAGGGGTTTCGGGGTTTAGGGATTTAGGGGGTTTAGGGTTTAGGGTCTGGGGTTTAGGGGTTTACGGGTTTAGGGGTTTAGGGGTTTAGGGGTTTCGGGTTTAGGGTGGCTAAACCCTACAGAACAATTAAGGACTCGGGCTCCTTATGGGCAGCTTGGGGTTTGCGGTTTTGGATTTTTGGTAGTTTAGGGTGCTTCCAGGCTTAAAGGATCATGGGACTTAGCTTACTTAAAGGGTTCCTCTAAGGGCTCCTTAAATGGGATCTTAAAGGGTTCCATAAGGGGGAAGCTTTGGGGTTCTTACTTACAGCATCATGGGACTTGTAACTTAGAGGGTTCCTGGAAACCCTCCGTAACAGGGATCTATAAGGGTTCTATAAGGGGAGGCTTTAGGGATCTGAAAAGGATCATGGGATTTAGTAACTGGGGCTATTATTCGGATAACTATACTTGCAATTGCTTATCACTCCAATAAAGGTACTTAGAACTATGCTTACTAAGTCCCCTGATCCTCCAAGTGGGGTCTAGGAATGTAGCTCAACTAGATTCAAAGACACCTCTACAACAGGAGGACAGAAGTGACCTCAGTGTAAGATAATGTACTGTACATTCCTGAATCAGGTATGGTCCCTTGTGTGATTGTATTCAAGACCCCGCTTCGTTTGTGAGTTTATTCCCTCATGGATTGAGTGTGTTCCTTCATGGATTGAGGGGCTTTTGTGTCTTGATGGAGACGAGGGCTCGCGGGATTCATTTGTGAGGTGGCTCAGAGGATATCCGTAGGGGATCACTGTGGCAATATACACTCTTACTGTGGTATAAGGGGCTTGGCGCGTGCAGGTCTTTAAGGAGGGGGGCGTCTAAAACGGAAGCATAGGAAACATATACATAGTACATCATAACACATAGAAACGAAAACTACGATGTTGAAAGGCCCTAGACACGACAACCTAAACCTTCATTTGTAAGAGGGGGATACTGGGGAAACTTAGGAGGCTTTGCTCAGCGCATAGGTTTTTGGTTTAGTATGGGTACAGGGCTCAGGGTTTAGGGTTTAGGCTTCATGGTTTGAGGTTCAGGGTTTAGGGCTTGTAGGGTTTAGGATGTAACGTAGGGTTTCCCTAAACCCTAAACCGAAGTTTAGCGCGACCTCAAGCCCCGGATTCCGGCCAGACTGTAGGGAGTACATAGAGCTTTGGAAGCCCCTCTGAAAGATAAGGCCCGTCCCTAAACCCTAAACCCTTACACCCTAAACGCTAAACCCAAAGCCCTAAACCCTAAACGCTAAGCCCTAAACACCCTAACGCTCTTCTGAACCATCCTGAGTTCACAGACCTGGTGCAAGCACGAGGCAAGCAAGAACTTCAAGAGACGTGGGACAAAGCAAGGGCTGCGGAAAGGTCTCTCTTGGACATTGCTGGGACGGTAGGAAGAATCAGGAAGAAGACTGGGAATGCACAGGTAGAGGCAAACAGAAGCCGGTGTCCGTCGAGGCCAACAAAGTGTTTGACAGACGGCGTGTGACAGCCCTTTTGCCGGACGGCTTCTATTCTACCGATGCGACAGGGATGTCAACAAATGTGGGAGGATCAAGCACGGCAGCGGCTGGTCAGTTACCCTAAACCCCAAGCCCGAAACCCTAAACCCCTTACCACCCTCAACCGTCCTTCGGGCCTACTCTTAAGGCCAAGGGACTAAGTCAGCGAGGCTTTAAGGGTGAGGCTATCGTTCGGGGTGAAGGGTTTAGGGTTTAAGGTTTATGTTTTAGGGTTTTGGTTTTAGGGTTTAGGGGTTTTGGTTTTAGGGTTTAGGGTGTAGGGTTAAGGGGTTAGGATAACCCAGAGACTCCAGAGCTCCTTACTTAAGGAATGGATCCTTGCTACAACTTTTTATAAGCTCTATAGAACTGTAAAGTTTCCTTGCAAAGAGACTCCGAAACCCCTTACAATTAAGGAATGTTTGCCTTAAATTATAGTAGGAACCGGAATTAAGACTTAAGGTATATTCCTGAACTAAGGGATACTGGAGTCTCTGGGTAACCCCATACAGGGGACCTCTAACTCCAATTCTACTCCTTCTGACCAAGTCCCCTGGGCCCTTAAGCAAAGCGCGAAGCCTCATTCTACCCCAAACGTGGATCTTCTCATGCGTAGTTCTCTAAACTAGGGTCCTTTTTAGGGTCCTTTGCATAAGGTTGCCGTACTATATCTGGGACTTAAAACGGGACCCTGCTTTAGAGAACTACCCATATAGAACCCTTATGGTACCCTTTATGGAAACCCTATAGATCCCTTTAAGCCGCCCCCTAATAATCGGGTTTAGGGTTTAAGGTTTAGGGTTTATCACCAGGAGGGTGGCGACCTGATTTCTCGGCTGACGACACAGAGGCGCATGGGTTTGGCTCGTAATGGAGGGGCCTTCAGAATTACCTATACCAGTCTCGGGGGGGTTCCTTGTTATGATCACATAGTAGTAATATACCGATATACCCCCAAAGCCCTATTCTACTTATTAAGGCCCTTATGTTGGGCTGGGAGTTCGGATTTCAGGTTCTGCGGCTCTACGTAAAGTTTTAGTGGGTCGGGCCATGGGGCTGAGACGCCACAAGGGTGGGACAGGCACAGTGGATGGGACGATTGCTGTTGAATCTACGTCTTTACTAGTCTTGGCCATAGAAGCCCGAAGGAATCGTGAACCCTAGACCTCAAACGCAACTTTCTTGCTTCTACCTCAGCACCTTGGGGGGGAAACTCTATTAGGGTTCCTTATTATGAATTCTTTATATAAGTGCTTAAAACGGTAGGTTATTTGGGGTTAAGGTAGGCCCCAAACACTCAAAGCACCTTGCAGCCGAAGCCTGCGAGGTATGAGTTCGGGTGGACGGCGCTGCATTTCATTGCAGGCAACAACGCCGTGCGCATTTTGGATTGGATCCTGGGCGTCTCTCGACCCAGGATAGCAGGGTTTAGGGTTTAGGGTTTAGGGGTTTAGGGTTTAGGCTTTGGGGTCTAGGGTTTAAGGTCGACCCAGGATAGAAGGTTTGGTTCTAAACAGGGAGCCCTTTAAGGTTACTAGTAGGGTTCTGTAACAGGAAGCTCTTTAAGGGTACTAATAGGGTTCTATAACAGGGAGCCCTTTAAGGTTACTAGCAGGGTTCTGTCACAGGGAGCCCTTTAAGGGTACTATAGGGTTCCTGAACAGGGTTCCTTTAAGGCTACTATAGGGTTCTATAACAGGGTTCCCTTAAAGGTTTCCTTTGAAGGGGTTCCTTCATGGGGCTCCTTTACGGGGCGCCTCGGGGGCTTTATAAGGGCATCTTTTGGGGTCCTAGAGGCTTCAGTTTGCAGGGCTTAGGGTCTTGCAGTTCACTCCACTTGAGCCTCGATGCCATAAAGCTGAGTCGGTTTCATGGTTTAGGGTTTTGGCTTAGGGTTTAGGGTTTGGGGTTTAGGGTTTAGGGTTCGGGAGCGGGGTTTCCCAACTTCCACACTTGGGAAGGGTGCTTCTTTGGCCTATGGAGACTGAGTCTGGCCCCAAGCATGGGTCCATCTCTTCGACTCTTCAGTTGTCAGGCACTTCGCATGGTGTTCCTTGGGGTACGGCTTTCAGCCCTCAGCCTTACGTGCTAAGTCCCCTAATCCTCCAAGCACCCTAAACCCTAAACCCTAGGGCCTTGAGGCTGTGGTTCACCCCCCCCCCCCGTACATGTACAATGAAATCATAGCTGGACGATACAGGGATAGTGTAACTACTGTTGAGGATAGAAATCCTGCACTACCTTAAGCCTTAAGGACCTTAAACTATGGGAGTTATGGCATATTCCTTATTATGGGTAATGCAGGATTTCTATCATCAACCGTAGTTAGTTCTATATTAGACCCTTGTTCAGCCCTCTTGAGACCATATAAGAATGAATGCATAGTGCTTTTTGGGCTCTGTAAGCAAACCCAAGGAGGTTCCTGGCACAGTGTCTGGCGGAGATGACAAGGATCTCCGAAATGTGCCCTGGCGGGCTTCTACGGGATGTTCGGGTTTAGGGGAGTCGATTTTCGTTTTTTGTTGTGCCACAAGCCCAAGGAGTTATTACTAAAGCCAACATTTGTGCGTGTTAACATTCGTGCTTTCTTTTCATTAGGGTTAAAGCATAAACGCAGGCGTTACGACCACTGTTTTGATGGCCCCTATATAATCATATGTGAACCTACCCCGAAGCCCTAATACTTCCGAAGGCCACTTAGACTAAGGCCACAGTACCCTCATATAGTTCCTATGAAAGGTGCTACGGCCGCATTGAGACCCTCATACCTACCAGTACTATGTTGGGGTTCCATATCACAGTTCCAGTATGAAGCACTCCAAAACCCTATTCTACGTACTAAGGCCCCTACAGTATTGATCTGGTACTAGTATAAAATACACCAAGAACCCCATTCTAGGTGCTATAAAGGCGTCCTGCAGTAACGACCTGCAACCATCAAGGGCCTACCAGGACTTCGGGGATCAGCTCGGGGGGCCGACGGAATTTCCAGGACCCGGAGGCAGACCCTAAACCCTAAACCCTCAACCCCAAAGGGGTATTCTTGTAGGTTGCCTTAGGGGGTTTATTATTTTTTTCAGGGGTTCCTTTTTAGGGGTCCCTTTAGAGGCTCCCTTTAGAAACTAAGGGTCCCTTTAGAGGTTCCTTCAATAAGGGTTCCTTAAGGCTCATTTTAAGGGTTCCTGTAAGGGTCCGTTTGCAGTCCCTAAACCCTAAACCCTAAACCCGACACCCGAAACCCTAAGCCCTAAACCGTGATAGGGTTTAGGGTTTAGGGTTGCAGGTTCCTCAAGGGGTTCCTTTACGAGCGCCTTTTAATGGACGTCTTCAAGGAACCCACCCAGGCCACGGTTTAGGGTTCAGGGTTTAGCCCCAAAATATCCTTTAACTAAGGAAATACACCTTAAATCCTATTATGGGGTTCCGATTATAATTTCAGGTCTAGTCCTTAATTATTTGATATTGGAGTCTCTGGGTGA
>CAJNJA010066719.1:0-22775 GCA_905231915.1 Symbiodinium necroappetens
ATTGGCATTATTGGTAATGGGGTAGTAGTGGTGATATAGTTGGTGAGGTGTAGGGGGGAGTATAGGAATAATCGTCTAATCACGCAAGTCGAAGCGAATGCAGGCCTTTTGTTTCCGACATATCTTCCAAAAGTTCTTGAACGCCTTGCTTCTGAGGAGCCAGGAGAGCATGCAAACAGACGTGGACAAACTCATTCTCTCGCGCATTCAGACAACTTCAAGTCCTCCTGAACACTTAGCTCTGCCCTTTCCAATCTGGAACGTCGCTTTTCCTGCTGCAAAAAGGTATGGCAAAAGGGTCATGCAGAGCGTTCGGGCACACTGCATCCCTAGATCAGCATGGCAGAGGAAGCCAAGAGACTCATTACAAGGAGCAGCCTTGCATCGAACGCCGAATTTCGCCAGCGAAGCACTTAAATCGAAACTTCAGGCTGGGAACCCTGAGGAAGGTCAAAGAACTCCTTGCAAGAATGGCTTTTCAGGATATGTTGCAAAAAGGAGCATCTGGCAGTGTCAGGTCTTACTGTTGCTGGAAGCCTGTACGGGTGCCCTGGCCTTCTGCAGTCTGCACCCGGACAGTGGAATCCTCCCTCTGGTGGGACATTAACACTTTGCCAGGCGCGCCCTGACGTTGCCGCGTGAAACACCTAGGACCTACAGTACTACAGTCAGCAGCGGGTCCAATAGACCGCAAGCCGGTCTTATCAAACACTTTTCAACAAGCTATCAGCTCGTCTTCGCAGCTAAGCCGACGATGGCAGGGGTCCCTCACCACCTGCAGCCCTGTCGGCCCAGAGCACCCTTCAGCCGATTGCGAAGAGGCACACTTCGAGTTCAGCCTGTACCGAACCTTCACCTGCCCGCGCCATGGCTCAGCACTTGTCTCCCGACTCTCCCTGCCACTGCCTTCATTGAGCTTCAATGTTCGCATCGTGGGCGTGGCATCAATTGCAGCCGCAGCATCGCCCACCGATGACGCGACTGTTGCCTCACAAGGACGGGACCCCGCTCAACATGTGTACAACCCTCGGGATTGGGTGCGAACTCATTTTCAACGTCGGCTTGAAGCAGGAAATCAATGTGGAAGACTTCGGCTCGTCCCAAAGTAAGAATCCGGGATTCGTGTTTGCTCGATCTTGTGGGTGCCCTGTCATGTAAAATCGCAACATCCCGAAACGACGACAATGCCATTATCAGTAGCAACAAACTCTCTCTAAACAAGCTAAACGGATCGTGACTTCACTGTTTAACCCAAGCTGCGTAGGGTTTCATCTTTTCATCCAGCGCCTGACTTGCACGGAGTCAATCAGAGCGAACTACAAGACTGAACCTCTGAACCAAACGGATCAGCATGGGTCGTTTGGATTCCGAGAAGCAGTCACGGTGAAGTCAAGCTTCTTCGCATCATCTTCATAAACGGAGAAGTAGAACCTGTTGCTTCAACGCATAACAACCCATGTCTCAACAGCCTGGAATGGACGCAATGCGGGGTTACACACTCGGAAAACAAGCTACACCCCATGCACGCCCACATACAGTGCAGCCAAAACTGCCCCAAGCAAAGATTCCGAGCGAAGTGATTAAACGCTTCGCCTTGCCACCCAGCAACACTACGTCCATCCGGATCTCAGGTCGCAAGGCGGCTGCAGTACCCTCCTTCTTGTCTGAGTCTGCGAGTGCAGCGTTCACCTCTTCCTAGCGGAGGCGAAACTTGGTTGATGATATAAAAGCTCCTTGCAAACATCATCAACACGTTCGATTCCCTTCGAACAGCCAGACCCTGAAAGAGGTCCAGCTTGGGGCTCGAAAGTTGCACAGCTACAGAAAAAACCCCGTGACACCATCAGACCCCATTCTCTACATGGGTTGTCCGAACGTCCCACGCTATCCACCTTCCACCCGGCCTTGCTCAAGCCCGTGATCTCCTGGATCGCTTCCATCTTCAGGCCCTGTGCCTTGCACCGCCTGTCTTTTGGCACGAGCAACGCCATATGGAAGCCAAAACAATATTAGAAGTTTGGACTACGCCTGTGTGTAGTATGACATGTTAGGCGAATCTGTGCACTCTTGATGGCAATGGCTCCTTTTCACCATTGCCCATTTGCCTCTGTTGGTTGCATCCAACGAGCCGAACAGCTGAACGACTGGTGCTGCTTGATGCCTTCTAGCAGATTCTAGCACCGCACGTCGCCCACCGGACAGCAGTCTTTACAAGCCCCAGTGAAGACGAAAAGGGCGAGTGAGGTGGGATAAAAGTTTCCTGAAATGAGGGCTCGTGCCGCGGTGGCTGACGGCCCGAACGCTTGATCAGAGAGCACGGCATTCGGAGCGAAGCCAGAGAGCCATGGCCCGTTAACTAAATATTCCCTGAAAGGAGAGCTCCTGCCGCAGTGGCTGACGGCACGAACTCTTGACTCTTGATCGTGTCACTCTATACATTCTGCATTGCCCGACACCCTTGGTGCGACAATGGTGAGCTGCCGGCTTGCGCGAGTAGAGGCAAGTAAGACAATGGACGGTGTCAAGTCGGAATGCGGTCTAGTCTGTGTCACAATGTCAAATCGGGGATCTGACATCTCGGCCAACGCAAACATTCTCACGAACCCAAAACCGTGACTCTAGAGCCGGAAAGAAGCAATGGGCAGCAAAATGAATCCTGACAAGAAGTGAGCGGGAACAAGCCAGCAGCTATAAACAAAATGATCCCGTGGAACACCAGTCCGGAACGGAGTGGCGTGGTCCGCAGACACAAATCAGGAAAGGAGTGATGGGCAGCAAATCCCGGCAGGAACTGATGGAGAACTAACAGACTCGGATAAAGCTGAAACTAAGCGGTTGGTAAAAACTCTGAGCCCTGTGGTATCGTAGGATTGTTGGTTCGTTGATCTGTCACCAGCCGCAGCCGAAAGAAAGGCAAGGTCGGCCGAGCCTGTTTGCACAGTTCCGAACCCACTCCCCAGATTTCGCGGAGCGTCGGGCGAATTTGCGGCGCTTGAGCTACGACAATGTAGAACGATTTCAATATGACTTACACCTATGAACTCGCTCAACAACGAGAGGGTGCTTCGCTTGTGTCTGCACTGCAGAGATGCAAAGCGACTAGCAGCTCAACAAAAGTCTTTCAAACACAAGCCTGTCCTCTGACAGGAATTCCAAGAGTACCTCAAAAACCTGGAAGCCACCAACCAGGAAACACGGTCCGACTGACGGTTCCCAAAAGCTTTCCAAATCAAGCTTCCCCAATTGCTATTTAAGGCAGGTCTTGCTTCGGATGATGGATGAGCATCATGAGAAATTATCACGTACTGCAGTGCGACCCACCGGCCGAGGTGTTTACAAGAGCAGATGCACTTAAGACAAAGAACCCCATGCCTGGCGACTCGCGCCAGAGCACCAGCTACGGAGACCACATCAGGCCTAGGGCGCGAGCTTTGGCTCGTGTGATTGAAAGGTTATAGGATGCGGGGAATATGATTCAATAGCAGTCATTGTGGCTGTGATACTGGTGGTGGCGGATGCAAATCTAAGAGCCCAGATCTTTCGCCCGTCCGTCGTGAATTAGAGCCAGTTATGAAGCCTGACCTTCTCGGGAAACTGCGTCACTTGGGCTGCGGTGGCAGCAACGCAATTCGCGACAAGTTCTGCGCCAGGGACGGCTATGAGACGCAGCTCCGTAGACACGATCCTAGCTCAAACTCCAAAACACATCTTTCAAGTCCGACTGTCTCGCATCCCCGTGTCCGAGAGGCGAGGGCTCTTTGATCCTGTGAACCTTGGACGTCCGCTCCTCGCTGTGTCAAGAGCCAAGAGATCTGCATTCGTTCTTCGTGTCACAGGGGGGATTTCTCTGTCCCGGTCTAAGCAGAGATCAACCCTCGCTCTTTCATTTAAAGCCCGGCAAGTTAAAACTCAGGCTTCCCCGGTCCTGCTCTCCCAGCTTGACCAAGACCGCGGCCGACTTGCCGAAGGACGGTGGGAAGGTCATCCGGTTGACGCCCAGCTTTACCAAAGTTCCCTTGGCCTTGGCCTTGATAGGGGAGGGGGGGTTCGCTGCGGAATGCGGCAGAACTGAACTCCCAGCCGAGGCTCTGCCGTGGCATCCCACGCAGACAGCTGCAGCCACTCAAACTTCATCTCCAGCGTTCCACAGCACTTCTCCTCCGGCGACTTCGGATCCTTGGAGCTATCGAAACTTCTTGAGCAGCCGACAAGGAGCCTCGCAGCCGAGGTGCGACGAGGGGCAGCGGCAGGCTGGAATTCCGAACTGCCTCACAAGCCTGTCCAGGGTCTCGGGCTCCATTCCACAAGGACACACACACACAGCTTTTGGCATTGGCCTTGATTGGCCACTTCGGTTTGCCGATGAGGTCCGAGTTGGTGAGGTAGTCACTATCGTAGACCTGAACTTGAAGCATGTCTGTAGGTTTTCGACTCATCGAGTTCAGGTTTCGCATGTGTCGGTTTGTCCGACCTTTGTCCGAAGTGAAACTCGGTAGTCCACAGCGAGGGTTGATCGTACAGTCACCGGATCCTCCCTCAACTGTTCATGAACTGGCAGAGACCCCGAAAATCAGGACAACTGATGTACATTTGGCGTTCACGGGTTCCCTCATCAGGGACACCCCTGTCGCTTCGGATGCCGTGGTATCTCTCTTGCGGCCACAGGAGCCTCGATGCAGAGACGTTGATCCCGATCGAAGACCTTCGCTTGGCCAGGAGAGCTTTGAGTTGTGAAATTTCTGAGACCTGCCTAAATCTCAAAGTCGTTGCAGAAATCTCCAGTTACTTTCGAAACAAGCGAGAAGGCACCATGAAGTCGTGGAAGTCCGACTCACCCCAAACCTTGGTGGGCCAGGTTCATGGCATCAGCAGGCACAGGGCTCAAAGATGACCAAACAAGCAGGGTTTGCTACCCAAGATTGCTTTGAGACAAAGCAGCCTCGTTACACTGCCGGCAAAAAGTCCCATGTTGTTGACCGGGCGGCCGGATTGCAGGTTCGCTTCTGCACAGACGAGTTCCAGGAGTCGCTGGCCAAGGCGACCCTCCTTAGACAGCGACGGGTGGCTTCACAGGGACCGTGCCTGTGCAGAAGATTTCAAGCAAAATGAGGCATTGCCTCAAACAAATGGGATATCGAATCTGGTGCAGCTTCCAAATGCTGTGATTTGTGCACGTTTTTCAATTCACTTTTCCAAGGGTATAGAAGCACACATGAGAATTGCTCTTCTTGTTATTGGCCTGTCGTTGTGGTGGTAAACCTGGAAATTTGTGTCATTTATCGTTCATCCAGATTTGTCAAATTGGGTCGTTGTATGATTGCAGCATGAAGATCGAAATCCCACACACCCTAATTGAAGATCAGAATAGCCTGCTCAAGGGACAGCTTGCCCACCAGCGGCCCACCACTCACCGGCAAGACTCACGTGGAGAAACCCATTCTAAAGCCTAGTCTAGTCAGGCAAGAAGTCACATAGGCATCGCTGCTGGCTTTGCCCAGCAGGTGCCAGTCTTTGGCTGTGATGTCCTTCGCGCGGACTGCCGTCACCTCGAGCTGTTGGTGAGCCCTAGCAAGGCTACTCCGGCTTCCTGGCCAACTGCAAACCCAGTGACGCGCAAGACGGCCAGGGGCAGTGGCTTCACGAGATCTGCCTCCGGTCCGGAGTGTACAGAAAGTCACAGACTCACAGCTCGCGGAGCTTGGCTCCCTGCCATGTCGACGCCCTGCGCCGGTGTTGCTATGGGCACCTCGAATTCCCCAAAAAGCTCTCACTGGCTGATCTTGGGGCGCTGTTTGGGGGCTTTCTCTCCCTATTGCTCTCCGGTTAGCCAGCTGCCGGTTGGGAATGGTTGCTGTTGTGCTGTGACGGCAAGTGCAGCCCGAAACGGCAAACACCACCCCTTTTGCGACATGCAGCTGCTGGCTTTCTGACTCGATTTGCAGACAGTCGCCCGGATTTGCTGACACAAGCTACTCTGAGTAGCAGATAGCTGTCCAAGTCACAGCAATGACATTTGGCAGGACCATGGCATTGCCTCAGCACAGGAGACTCATCCGCTCAGGAGATTTTAGAACAGACTCCTTTGTCTGCAGCCAGTGCCAAATTATTTCATTCGGGCAAAGCTGTAGGTGCAAGGGTCCAAAGTGAAGCCCAGGATACTGATGGCCGCATTGATTTGGTGGCGGATTATGCCTGCAATGCCGGGCACATCTGCCAGGTTGGCTATCCCGGTGAAGTCCAGGCCCTGACTGCGACAGGGACAGGGGAATGGTCTGGACCTTGCGGTCTTCGGCTGGTTCTAAACCTGTGTCGCGCTTTAAGACCACGGAAATTGCTTTCGAGTGGCCAGCTCTGGCGGATCGTTGAAGAAGACGGTGATGCCTGGGTCACGCTGGCCCTCACCAGATCATTCCACCAGTTTTGAAAAAAAAACTTGCTACTGGTGGCGAGGAAGTATACGAAGAAGAATAGCGACGAGTTACGAAACAAGTCAAGGAGCTTGGGGGGAGCCGGGAGCCGGAAGCAGAAAAGAGAATCAAGATGCTCTTGTATTCACCCATCTAGTTTCTGCCGTTTACAGACCTTCCTCTTCCACTGCAAGGCGAAGCACCACACACCTCAACTGGATGAAAAGCTTTGCAAGCAAGGAGCCGCCAACCACCGGAGTTTCATGGATCAGTGGCTCCAGTCTGAGCACCAGCTCCCCGCGCAAGCGGATGGACTTGATCCCAATACCTTTGCACAGCGGTCTGGGGAGTTCGGGTACATCCCTTCCAGGCTTCGACACACAGTGTATGGGTCAAGGTGTGTTGGAGGCGGTTGGACTGACTCTCTCAAAACCAGGAACATTGGTAGCGATAGTGTCGACTTCACTCGAGAATCGCAGCTGTCTAGTCCAATCTGTCCCAGCAGTGTGCTCCGAATGCCCAGACCCAACTCAGCGAAAAGCCATGGAGCTAGCGATCACGGCAGAGACTTCGATGTCAACATCCGACTCGTAGTCCAAGTTCAGGTTGAGCTTCAACCCGTGCTGCAAGGCAACATGCGGTGTCTTTTTAGGACGTAGATCCGAAAGAAGGGAACTTGGTTCAGGGCTGCAAGAAAGACTGCTCCGCTTGCTATACAGTTGTTCTAGGCACAACACCCACAACCATTTACTTCTCGCTGCACGAAGAAATCGATATCTTCTAAGACTGCAGGTATGCACAAGCGATGAAGGGAAGAGTTTGCAGGAACAGTTCGGATGACTGTTGGGAGTTTGGATGTGGGCTGAGCCTGTCTTAGATTTCAAATGCGATTTAAGGAAGCGACCGTAAACGACTGCAGAAGACTGCTGTCACCTAGGAATTGGACCCGGGACAAAGCCGTGACAACTTTCCGCTTTGTGCTCTCGAATGCTCTCGTGCTGCCCCCTGTTCACCCACCCACCTGGCGGCTGACAAGCTCGATCGGCCCAAACTTCGGGGTGATCGTTCCAAGCGTGAAGGTCTTGAAGTGTGTGCCTAGCGGGCTCGATGGGACAAGCATGGCATGGCCATGCTGCATGCTCCAGCAGCTTCCAGCACGCCGAAGTACAACCAGGACCCTAACCCGGCATAATACCAGCCCACGTAGATGCAGGCAAGAAAAGGCGGATTAAGGTACCAGGCAGACCTAACAGCTAAACGTGCCGCGCCTTTCAAGAAGCTTGGGAGGCTCGCCTGCAGCTGCGGTGTGACCTCGCGGGTGTTGGTGCTTTCAATTCTGCCAAGCAAAGGTTCAAGTTTCTCCGTGGCCTGCTCATGAACGATCTTCTGGACCGCATTGTTAATGTTCGGCCATAGCTGTGCAACGAGCTCATTCAGCCACTCCAAGGTCTCCTCTCTCCTTCCAAGACTGCACAATGACCAATGCTTGACTTCATCACACGCGGCTCGACTTAAACAAGGTGCCTCCCGTCTTTGTCGGCGACTGGCGGCAGTACGTGGTTCGCATCCTTCCGTCGGTCGTCAAGCAGGTTGCTGTATGCTCGTTTCTCAGCACACCCCATGCTGTCCTCGTAATCTGACCTGCCAGTTATGGCACAGCATGCTTTGCCGACCTGGCTCCACGCATGCAACGAATACGACAAGAAACCTGCTTCAATCCAGTGCCTTGCCGCCCATTGGACCACCAGCCCGGACACTCGAGCCACGTAAAATGGCTGCCGAGCTCAGGACTCACGGCAACACAACTTGAGAACACCGGCGGACCTCAGGCTTCGATGCAGGTTGCGACGGAAGCACCGTTCTGCCGGGAAGCCGGAGGTCCAAGCGAGCGGATGGCATTGTGAACCTCGTCGTTGGCCTTACAACAACACATGCTGGCATGCTAGTTCACAGGGACCGTACGGCCCAATTGAAATCTTTCGCTGAGAATTCCCCCTGGCAGCTCGGGGCTTCGCCGGATCCAGGCGCAGAGCTTCGGTAAAAAAGCCGCGTGCCCTTCCACAGTCTCCCTGGACCTCGGAGTACAATTTTGTTCGTGTTTCTGGGGCCTTTTAGGCCTTTGGGGATTTGGTTTCTCTTGCTTTCGGTGACGTTTGATGCCAGGTCGTCAACTCCAAACGTGCCCAGCTTTGTCAACAACCGCAATCTTCGGAGAAAGGATCAGCGCCTCCAGTTGGCTCTTGAACTGCATCCAATTCCTTGCTAGTTGCACGTCCAGGCGCCATGCAGGCACGTCCGCAGCGATAGAGAGCCTTCACGCGCTTGGCAGTGTGACCTGTTGCTGCACATTGGACGAAAAATGAACCATCCGAGCAACAATGCTGAAAACCGCAAGGGCGGACGGAGTTCTTTGGGAGGCGAGTGTGCAGGTGCACTGACCCCCGCGTGAGCATGGGTCTTGTTGTCAAAGTTCTTAAATCCCCTCTGCCGGCTCTGCCGAATCTCTCATTGCAAACCTCCACGCCTACAACCCCAACCCCACTTACAAGAAACCTTCCCCCACGCCCATAAGGAATTTGGCTATGCGCCCACTCAAACAGAACGACAAGACTATTCCTAAGTATCCCTGACTCCTGTGTCCCCATACGCTGCCAACAAGTCCCCCCGAAATCTCTCAAATCAAACAGACAGTTACCAAACCCTCTGAGAGAGTAGCACAACTGTCGCTCGTTTCTTCAAGCATCAGCGGCCACTGCAGCCAGGGCAAGCGGAAGGAACTCGTGTTGCTGCAGCTGTCGTTGTGCTGTCTTGACGTGGTTCCGCCCACTGGAAGCAGGAGCAGTAACTAGATTGATTGGAACAGCACAGAGCTGCACAAAAACTGCCTGCCGCGTGTGCAGCGTGTGCTCATGCAAAGAAATAAGCGAAATCCACTTACCATGGGCACACGCCCTCTGGATAGGAACAGACAACTATCGGCTCCAGCTCGCATGTAATCAAGTGGCTGAAATCGCACGTACCGTTTAGCTGTAGCTTGGAATCGATCCAGTCGGAGACCCGATCCCCCCAGAATCTCTTGCCCCCGCTGTCGGGAAGGGCCATTCCACAGCAGTTGTTGTTCACGACGCAGTCCCTCTTCCCGAGTGCTAGCTCGCACACACCTGAGCTGGCAAGCAGGGAGAGTTGCAGGTAGAGATGTCAGGGCGGGCCTCCAGTGGGCCAGGGATACCGCAGCTTCCACATATGCTGCAAACAACGTTCTGGTAAGCGTACGTCATTGCAGTTGAGGGTTCAGGTTCCATTTGCAGATATCCCAACAAGCCAAGGGCATACAAACATTCACAAAGTCGGCAAGCTGCACAATTTTTTTGGACGGCTAGAGTTTTGGGAGGCGGGATTCGAAGATTGCCGCTGCGTCGTAGGTGAAGGCCATGGAGGCTTGCAAGTCTCCAGGGCATACCACGGCCACACGCTGTACCGGGAATCACGGAAACAAGGCCGTTGACCCAAATCCGTACAAACAAACATCTCACTGCCAACGACCAACCGCTGCACTAAATCCCGAAACCCTAAAAAACCCTAAGTCCTAACCCCAAATCCCATTACACTCTGCCCCCTCCCTGCTGCTACCCAAATCCGGCCAATGCAGCTCTTGCGCAGAACTACCAGGCTTCGGGCGTCGGTTCTTGATATTGGGATTCAAGTCCCAGGGTTTATGACTTCGGACTTGGACTCTAAACTTAGAACTCAGAGCTCAGAGTACTCAGGCAGGGACCGAGGCCGGCGGCCGTCGTATTGTCCAAGCACTCAGTCATCATCGCCTCATCGCCTATGGCTGTCAAAGAGTAGAGGTCTTAGACAGGAATGGAGGTTGCCTTGGGCTGAGATCTGCCGCATGTCGCTCTTTATCAACATACTGGGTATAGCCGAAGTGAGGGATTGTGGCTGCTGAGACATGTTCCTGTTCTGGTCAGGGATAGAATGTGGGATTCGCCACTGCATCCCAGCGGCAGGATCCGCCACTGCTGGACAATAAGCATCCTTGAAGGAACCCACTGATGGTCGCAAGCAGTGCGATCAAAGCGAACTTGAACATGCAGCGAAGGCCAGTGCTCTGTGCAAGGTTCTACACAGTCCAACGGCTTGAGCACTCAAGATCTGCAGTCACTCAAAGTCGTGCAAGCACTGTCCGCCAAAACATGAAGGGCAGTCGATTTTGCAGTGTATCAAATTCTAGGAGTGCCTGTGGATGTTGCCAATACGTCTCCTCATGTGCTAACAGACGCATCTTCCCGGAACATATGGCCCCTAACCCCGAAACCCCACCCTAAACACGCCAGGTCTAGTGATAAGCTGCTATTGAAGTCGAGTTAGCCCCAAAATGCTTCACCCCTTAAATTGCGGTGGGGTTCAGGGTTTAGGGTTTGCGAGTGGATGCTCGTCAGCGCCCCAGTAGTAATAGGAAACTTGCCCCATCCACATCAGACCGATAAGTAAAACTGCGCTTCTTCCAGTATGAGGTTCGCATGGCTTGGCGTAGCTGCACACTTCTTGTTTGGAACCTCGGAGTTTCTAGGCCAAGGTTGAAACATGCGCATTACTTAATTGCAGGGCAGGCGTGTGCATGCCCGGCATGTACAAACAGCAAGGATGCTAACTCGGCTAGAGTGCTCAATATTCCACTTGGCACGAGCACACTGGACATGGAAAGCTCGTCTGTAGGAAACCCAGGTCTTCAGCCCCCAAACAATGATGACTCTGTCTTCCTGTCTCTCGGTCCGTCTGTTTGTTTGTAAGGCTGTTTGCCGGCCTCTCTGAATCCGTAGCAACTCGCCTCCCTTGCTTTCATCTCTGTCCACTTGTGCATGTTCTAATGTTTTTGTCTGTAAGCACAAGACTCGACATTTCGCCAAGCACATCGACCGACGTTCGCTTGTTCGACAGACCGATCTTTCAGCTCACGCTGTGGTTGGAACCCTAAGAACACGAGGCAAAGCATGCATCGGTGCGACTATCTTCCATAAAACCGTGGCAAACTACAAGTTTGCACGTTTGGGAAAGCCAAAATGAGAATGGGGACAGAGAAAGACCGAGAGACTGTCAAGGCGCCTGAGATCGAACAAAGCAAACTCCCGACTTGCACCGCGACCACGGGAGAGAGGACCCGAGCCTGGCCCTAACTCTTCGAAGATCTCCAGAGCTTCGGTAGCCAACCTCAGGCTTCATTGGGGTTTACAAGGGTTTAGGTGTTATGGTGGCTTCAGCTTCTTTTTCAGGGTTTCAATAGCTTACGACTTCGGGTCATGATTGCTTTGCTAGATTGGTTTAGGCTTCAGGTTGGGCTGTGACTTCGGGGAGGTGGATGGCCGGAGTTCGAGATGCATGTTCAAGACTTTTATCTCCGTCCGGTTTTCAGGAACATGGCTCCATATAGAACGTGCGTCTCAGAGAACCGCGAGCTCACTTTGTGCAGACAGATGTGCAACTGGGGCTTTTCCAACAATTCCCCCCCCAGAACCGACGCGCCGTGTTTATTCAAACAGCAGGAAGTGAATCTCGGACAACCCTTAAAGCCTCATGTTTGGTGCAGACTCAGGGATCCCTGGGACGTCTCCTAGTGACTGCAAGCTGGTTCTCTCGGTGAGGCCATTCTGGGTTATGTGCAACTCAGGGACGGAAAGGCGTCATGCGGTCGATTCATCTCGGCAGAGCAGTGCCGTCAGATCTAGACATTGTCAAAACTTCCTCATCCTCAATAAAGCTGGCAGTGCGGGCGTAATGAAACACCATCAAGATCGGACACAGCCCGATCGTGAAGGGTTGGTGCTGCAGGATCCGAATTTCGAGATGCAGGAGTGACAGACTTCCCCTCCCCCCCCCCCCAGGGTTGTTATTGTGATGATAGGTCCATGTCAGCCTTCGTTGTCGAGAAGAAAATGGCCTCATCTCTTGCCAGGGCTCGGTCTGAGCTGATTCGGCCCTGATCTTGCCGACCCAGTTTCCCGAACTGCTAGAGTCCCGTGGCAAGCCTCGAGATGATAACTAGACTAGACCACCTTGAACCCAGGCCCAAATGTAAAAGAGCTTCGTTCCGTTCGAAACAAGGCGCCTTTAGTAAAGCGAGCGCGAAGTTGTTCAGCAGATCTGCCTCAAGCTCCATAGCCTTCGAAACCATGGCATCTGCCACAAAGTCTGGCGGCAACTCCTATCACAGGTCACAAGTTCAAGGACATTGCGCTCACTTTGACTCCGATGGTTGCCTCAAACATTCAAACTTTGTCCTTGATCAGCTTGGTGCCTTCACCTGGACCCGGGAACTGCACGAAGGGAAAGAGGCCACACAGATTCCGCGCCAAGCTGCTGTAGCATGATTCTGCCTCACGCAAGTCCGTCTTCTTGAGACACTCGTTGCCTGCAGCTTCGGCAAGCTACACATGATGCGCAAAAGGGGCACAATACGTGTTCATCTCGCGCCATGAGTCACAGAGGCAAGCAAGCCGGCGTTGCCTTCGTGCTTCCAAAATGCTACGATGGCCAATACATCCTCATGCAGGCCAGAAGTGCTCTGTTTACAGGTTGGTCCGCCGAAGAATATAGCTTGCAATCCCTGTGACACTGACTGCATCTGAATGCTGTTATCAGAGGCATTGACACTTAGGTGAAACAAGCATGACCCATCCCCTGCCAAGTGCTTAAAGCATGTGCCATGTCGAAGCTTGCCCAACTTGCACAGCATCAGAAGGCTGAGAGGACGAGACATGCACAAGCAGCCAGCTCCTCGCCATGCTCGCTGTTGATGTCGTTTTGACTCACGGCAGAGCCAGGGGAACAGGAGTTGCGGAGGGACTTCTGCCAGGAGTCTTCAACACGGCCCCAGCGAGCCTGCAAAGCGGATCTGGGCTGAGCCGTCCAAAGCAGATGCCGTGAAGTCGAGAGAACACACACTCGCTTCTAGCCTACAAAGCGTTTGGAAAAGCCCGACACACCTGCAGCTCTTCTGGAAGATCGCCCAAGGTAATGCAGTCCTGGGATTTGTTTGGGAGCCCGCACATTGACATGTTGAATGCACTGCTGATACCTTCTCCATACTGGAACCAGGCAAAGAAAACGAAAAAGCTCAAAGGCATTTCGACAATTTGAAGTCGACCTATGCAGGAACCGGCTCTACATCAGGCCCCGCGTCGGCGAGAGCGAAGACTGCAAAAAGGGGGCCCACCACTGGGAATTCCTCCCGCCAGGATGCCAACCTGACAGCGGGTCCCAGAAAATCAGACGGATGCAGAAGTCCTGGAGCCTGCAACAACAACTGTATGACCTTTGAATCTTCAGCATCTCAGCCCAAACGTTTCCCTCTGCCTCGCCGGAAGCTGCCCTGCTGTGCTTCTCTGCTCCATGGCGAAGACGCTCAAGAGGAAAAAGTATGATGCAAAGAGTCTGTTCTTCGGTCGCTTGTCGTCGAGGAAGCATACTAGCCGCGCAAAGAATGGCCTTGCCATTGTCGAGACGCAAGCTGCAAGCCATTCGTGACCGCATGACGTGCTGCAAACGGCAATGTACCTGCTGTAATGCTTCTCTTTCAGCAGGATTGGAGGTGGTGGTGCCCAGTAATGCGGCGAGAAAAATCTGTCGAGCAAAGTGCCTCGCAAGCCGGGACCAACCTATCTCAAAAAACCCAAGCTCCGCAGAGACCCAGCCTCCGTTGAAGTCTCGCTGCAAGATGTCCCTCTCCTTCAACATCTCAGCCCAATGCTCAGCACCTCGGAGACAACATTGTCGTCACTCGCATGCCGAAATTGAGAGACTTCTGCACTCATCGGCGAGGCTCAGAGGCCGTGCTGGGATGCAAAGGGCGAATGCCTGTGCGGCCTCAGGCATTCGCAAAAGGGCTCTTTGACCAAATGCTTCGGGTCTTTGAAAAACTATGGAAACTCGGCTGATCTCTGCTGCCGGCCTCCTCCGACAGCTTCGCACCACACACTCCGAGGCCTCGCTGCTAGTGGCCGCCGTTGCAGCCATCGAGGGGGATGCGCAGGAGGAGGCACCAGAGGCCGCTGCGGCCGCCGCATCCTTGTAGTGCGGCATCTCATAGCCAAAGGAGAAAAAGACGAGAATGGAACAAGAGACCAAGAGCGAAAGAGAGAGAGAGAGAGAGAGAGAGAGAGAGGGGGGAATGGAGCAAGAGACCGAGAGCGCGAGAGAGAGGGAGAGAGATAGGATTAGAGCAGATTAGATTAGATTAGACTAGGCTAGAGTAGAGTATATTAGATTAGATTAGCTTCAGATTAGACTAGATTAGATTAATAGATAGATAGATAGATAGATTGCTTGACAGACAGACAGACAGACAGACAGACAGATAGATTGCTTGACAGACAGACAGACAGACAGACAGACAGACAGACAGAGAGACAGACATGATAGATAGATAGATAGATAGATAGATAGATAATTAGATAGATAATTAGATAGATAATTAGATAGATAATTAGATAGATAATTAGATAGATAATTAGATAGATAGATAGATAGATAGATCATTAGATAGAAAACAGATAGATAGACAGATTTTGACAGCCTGAAAAGGGAAAGCGGCGCTGGCATGCCCGAGGCCAGGACTTCCAGCACCTTGTCTTCCTTCCCACTGTCACTCCGTGGTGGCGGAGCTGCCTACAAAGCACGATAGGCACGGTCACTGCACGACTCCCAAACCAGGCTGCAAGGGCCGTTCGAGCATGTCGGGCCTGCTTAGTCCTCTTCTTCTTCCCCTTTCGCCTGCGCTCTCTCAACTCAGTGGAGTTCGCCACACTGCACCGCATGCTGGCACGTCACTAGGGAAACATCTCTTCACACTCCGTTCGCTCTGAAATCGACGTATGGAACAGAAGGCATCTGCCACGAGCCTTGCGGCTGAGACAACCAAAATCATAAATCCAACATATTTAGAGCACCGCTGCCTTTGTCTGCTCGCCACTGCTCGTGGAGCGACCGGTGCATCTCTAGCACTCTCTTCTTCGCTGGCAGAGTGAACCGGATCTGGCCAGAATTCGTAACGGTGTCGACAGGAATCGAAACGTCACCCTGGCCTTCAAAGGCATCAGGCTCGTCGTCAGGGTCCTGCTCCTGAGACCACGCAAGGCTCTGCAAGTACCACTTTGCCGAGAGTCGGACCTCCTCGTCACCTCCCGAGACATCCTGAGGATCCCCACCTGAAGCTGACGGATGCGGCACTTTGCGGAGGAAGGCTCGGGATGCGGATGACAACGCGCACGATGCCAAGCGCGGGGAAGGCCTTCGGACTCTGAGCCGCTGATGCCAGCATCCTGCGCGAAAACTGCATGGTGTGGGCACAGGCGACACCAAATGCCAAACCTCCAAGCCTGCAGTCCTGCTCCCAACACCCTGCACCACGACTTGGTTCGCTGAAGTTGCTGGTCTTCAAGAAGTGTCGGGCATCTGCCTACCGCATGACATCAGTGTTTGGCTTGGGTAGGCTAAGGATGCACCACAGCTGAGTTGATGTGCCGAGATGTAGTGTGACCTGGCTTTTTGTTCCTGCGCCGGGCCGAAGCTGACACTTCAATGCAAGATCCTCGAACAGCCCTGGTGAGGCAACGGCCGAACCACTAAAACCTGAATAATCAAAGCTACAGCTGACAGGACTCCACACTGCGAGATTGGCTCATGCACGATACATGGCGGTCCTAAATTCTACACCACAAGCGGGTGACCAATTAGCAGTGCAGGCCTCCGTCCAGTACGCATTTACATGCTCCCCTTTCACATGCTGGACCAGGTGCTTCCAATGCGATGCTCCCGAGAGCACCTGCGCATCAGACAAGGATTCCAGAAGGCATCATTGGGTTGTTCATGAGAGGCTCTGCTAACAAGCAGGACCTAGCAGGGAACCCTTCTGAGACAGCCTCAAAAGCAAGGACTGCAATGAATCTGACAACTAGGCCGGCCTGCATGTTGCCGACGACCAGGAGGCCCAGTTGCGCCCGGGTCAGTGCCACGTTCGCAAGTCGCCTGGGTCCGGTGCTCTGCCATGCTTTGAGCTTTCATCTCGCCTCCTTTGTGTCAAGTTGCCGGTCTTTCAAGAAGCCCAGCTGGTGCCCAGCTGCTCGCCGCAGCGAGGCAGGCACAGGGTCGAACACCTCACAAATAATTCAGAATGTAAATGTGGATCTGACGCCGCAAGTTGCCTCTTGGCCAAGAGGTGCTTGCCAGAAACGAGTAGATTACCAATCATTGCTGGATGCCTCTGTGTCTGCCTCTGCAAAGCTCCGGACAAGGGACAGCGCGACCTCAGCGGCTAATGGTGCAGAGTCCTGCGCTTGGAAGCTAGGTCAATTTCAAAGCCATGTAGGGCTCGAGGTTTGAGGTCGTTAAGCCACGAAGTCACCGTTCGAGCCAGGCGACGTACTCACGTTCCTCGCCCTGAAGCAGGTGCCTCAAGCCACAGATGAGGCATGCCACCATGGAGTGGGAAGTCCCGGAAGGGCAAGTAGAAGAGATTAGAAGAGTACCCTTTCATGTTCGTTATCAGGGATGTCAAGAGGACAAGCTGCACTGTTCCAATCGTCGGCATGGGCGAGACTTCGGCCAGCTGCTCTGTAATCCTCAGCTGGGCTGCAGTGCTCGGCACTGCAGCTGCTGGACAGATCATGCCAAGCAGGCGGAAAGCGGTGCAGAAAAGTCTCAGAGCTGCTTGTGCCTCAGACTTGAGTGGAAGAGTCGAACAAACTGCTGTTGCCTGAAACCCGCATCAACAAGCGTCCTTCGGCTACTGCGACTTGCGGACCTTGAATGCCAAGCTTCCCGGTAAGGCGTAATGACGGCGATGCTGGCACTCTCCACGCCCAAATTCAGCAGCCAGCGAACGTAATCCACAACGACAGCAGCCTGCTTCGTGACATGAGGAGCAGGGCCTGGGTCTTGCGTCGCATGTTTCCCGCCTCTGCAGGGTTGCACAGGGAGTGTTCGTAGTCGAGCACCGCATCACCCTCCGGGGCCACTGTACGGCGGCCGTGAGGCCCTCGCAGGCGGGGCCGGCTACCCTAAGCCCCTAAACTGCTAAATCCTATCCCTACCAGCTTACCGGCAAGGCTCTGCAACGTCAACGATGAAGTGCGGCAGGCCTGTCACGTCCACGACCACAAGCCGTGAGTCTGACGATGAAGGCAAGGTGAAGCCGTCACGGGCAGTTTCCGGAGCATTCACAAGCCTCTGTGCCGGGAGACTGCAGACTGACATTTGGCCTCAAATCACCGACAAAACCGGTCTTCGTAAGAGAAGACCGATGATAGATAGAAAACAAGTAGCTCGTTTTCATAGAACTCCTCGCTGGCAAACCAACTGATCGACGGATGCATACGATATTGCCTGCACAGCGAGTGGTTTATGCACATAGCAGTCCGGACCAAGACGAACCTTGCATGCGTTAGCTAGCTTGTGTCATGGGAAGATCATCAAATATCCTACGGCCCGCACCTTTTGAGTGTGACATGTGGAATTCCCGAGGACGTGTTCTGGTCCCGCCGCTTCGAGACAACACGCTCGAAGAGTGATCCTGGCTCCGAGCTGCTGCTCTCACGAAGAATTGTCTTGTCCAGGCCGAAAGCAGGCCCAAGGTGCTGGTGAACATCCGCCTGAAGGCTGGAAAGAGGGTGGTCTCCGTCAGAACGGGACCAAGCTGCAAGTGGTCCCCGAACAGCGCCAAGTGGTCCTTGGCAAAGCAAGGCATTCAGTTCACGGAAGATGTCACTCAAGATTCCAACAGACAGCTTCTTCACAAGCCCACCCGCCTCTGCAAGAACACAGCAGCTGGCGAGCTCGAACCTAGACCAGCAAACGGATGGAAACTGAGGGTTCACGTTGGCGACATTCTCCAGGATCGGACTTTGTAAGCAGAGACCAGACAAGCTGCTCCACCGCCTGTGCAGCTTCGTCGATGACGACTGCTGGATAAGTCATCTTCTCGAAGAGCTTGTCGTTGGTTGCACAGTCACAAGTAGTGAAAATCACATGGGCCTCTCACACTTGCCACTTCGGAACTCTCTTAAAGAACTTGCCCGTTGCACCTGCTTGAGCAGCTTCTTGGATAGCCTGTCCTTTTGCTGCCTGGCCTGCCAGAGCGGTGATCTGGAGCAGATCGGAGAAGGAGAGAGAGCCAATGCCTCTTGAAGCTTCTCGTGCAGCTTGAGCCGCTCCGAGAGCATGTCTTTGCCTCGGTAAGGTTTGGACTCTGCACGTCCGATACTCAAAACTGTCTTTACTGTGAATGACATGCATGCCCCCAACAAATTCCGATAGCAAGCATCTCAAGCCGAAGGTATCTTGCCAAGATACGGACACCCGCATCTTGTAGCTGGGATGCCATGTCCTGCACGCAATTGTGAGGCTGGGACTTGGGCATGATCTGCTACAAGACACCAGCGCAAACCAGACAAGCCAGCCACAAGATCGCTTCAGCCAGATTGCACTAGTTAACACCGTCTTGCCCACATGGAAGACGCCTTAACCCCCTTCACCGAGGAACAGTTGGTACCACGAACGGCCAAGCCTGGAAGCACTGGAAGAGCTCCGGATCCTCCTTCTTCACTTGCTCGTGCCTTAGCGGCACATGTATTTGCAGAAGACCCTCTGTGCAAGTGCAAGCTGAGAAGCAGAGCATATTGGCACAAAGTCGGGTCGATTTGGTAGTCCCTGCGAAACCTTGCAGCAATCCGTCAAGTCAACAGAGCCTGCTGGATGCAGGCAGGTGTTGCTGGCCGGAGGCTGTGCATTCGGCTGCGACCAGTATGACCGCTCGATGGATGTCGCATAGACCCGAACGATCCTCGAACAGCTGCCGAAGCCAACAAGTAGGACACACTGTTGCGGAACGACCAAAAGTGGCGCCGGTCATGTTCCCTGTACAACTCTGAAATAGTACTCTGGTTCGCCAAGTCACCGGACAGTGTCCGCGATGTTCGTGCGCGAGAGCAACTGCAACAGCCGATCGCAGGCCTTTTTCGGTACAGCTACAGAATTTCGAGTCTCAGGCTCCCAATCCACCAAACCCTGAACCCTAAACCCGACCGTAAGCCCCACAATGCTGTGTGTTCAGATCTGCTTTCATGTAGCTGAATGTGCTTTGAGATCGCTTGCCTTGTTGGATGGGCAGCAAACGAGCAGCATCGGTCCTTCTGGACGTCCCTGCGTTGCAAGCGCAGCAATGACATGCGTCGGATCCGTGCTGATCCGTACAAGTGCATCCGAAACAAAGGATCTTCAACGTGCAAGTCTAGAGTCTAGGTCGGCCCCATGGTCAAATCAATGTAAACACGTAGAGACAGTTTCACCGGTTCAGATGCAGAGACCCGCGCCTTCTGGTACGTTCTCAGCCGTCGCAAGAAGTGGCAGATAAGATAAGCTGCCGCGGTGCTCTTTCCCGTGCCAGGTGGGCCTCGCATAGTATGCTCCACCCAATCTCAGCCACCTCTCCTGACGCTAAAAAACCCCTCCAGACTGGAATCGCCTCCAAACTCGGCATTAAACGACCCAGGAAGATGCAGACAAGCGCGGCCTGCCTTGGACGTAGGCAAGGGGCTCCTGAGCGAAGTTTCCAGCCCAGTGATGCTGCAAAGCCTGTTAAGCAGGACTCTCGTCCAAGGGCCTTCAAGGCCAAATCCAAGCCTTTCTGCTGGAAGGTGTTGAGCGGAGCCAGGCCCTCGACAGTAATTGAGCCTTGTGGCATGGCAGGTTTCTTTGTGTTAGACTCTTACACTTGAAAGCAAGGAAACGACTTCAGGTTGAAGGGAGGGGACTGGGAGCGAGATTGCACAGGTCCCACATGTCTGTGAGAAGGCAAAAACCCCTGGCAGCAAACCAAGTGCATGTCTGCCCGAGTAATGCCACGGCGACCTCTCGCACGAGTGGTAGTGGAAGCTACTGCAACTCGCAGAGGCCTATTTAGACAGCTGCTACACCCACGAAGGTGCCAGCCTCAGAACCCTTTGCTACAACCATAATCCTGACAAGGCACCAACACTCTCGCTATCGTCCTGGTCTTCCTGCCAGTCAGCATGGCCCCCTGCACCTTCAGCAGCTTTGCGACACATCTGCACTGCGCATGCCGAACTAGCCGTGACAATATTCCAACATCTTCTTGATCTGCCAGTGACGATGATGATGGCGACGACGGTTCTGATGTGGACGAGGAGAAGGAAAAGGAAGAGTGTGGTGGTCGTGGTGGCGGATGGTCGTGGCGGCAGATGGCGGCAGTGGTGGTGTCAGTGATGCATTTCACGCAAAGTCGCCATGATGACAAGAGCCATGATGACAGTGATGATGACGATGATGATGATGATGAGAATGCTGATGATGATGACGATGATGACGATTCTGATGACACTGCTGCTGATGATGGTGATGATGTTGATGTTGAAGATAATGATGATGATGATGATGATGGTGATGGTGATGGTGATGGTGATGGTGATGACGATGATGATGATGATGGTGATGATGGTGATGATGAGGATGATGATGATGATGTTGATGATGACTATTATGATGTTGAGTGGTGAAGGTGTTGGTGATGACGAGGGGGAGGATGCTGATAATGATGATGACGACGATGATGACGATGATGATGATGATGCTACTGATGATGATGCAAGAAATGATGATGATGATGATGATGATCTTCTTCTTCCCTCGCCGTAGAGTAATCCACGATGCGCTGGAGCGACGGATTGATGTCCGCCGGCGCCCTTGGGGCACGCCGTTTGGCCTCCTGAACTCTCCTATGACGATGCCATTTGCAAGTAGTAAATGGTATAATGGAAGTAGACAAATGCTCTCAAAGTATAATCCTATGGCCTAGAACATTTAGTCTTGTTCCCCACTCCCGGCTGTCCGGTTTACCCCCGGAACCCAAAGGAGGGCAGCAGCTACACAGGATTGGGGATCAAGATTTGCTGTCAAGTGATCACTCTACCTGAACCTACTACAAATAAAAGTTGGATAGAGCATGGCATCCTAAAGCATTCAAGGTTAAAAGCCGTCCTCGACTGATGGGCAACAATTCAGCCAGCCCGGAAGCCTCGCCCCGAAGGGCCCATAAGCAGGCTTATCCGTGCTGTTCCGAGAAGCAGGTCATACAAACGAATGTAACAAAAGGGTAACTGGAGGATGATGTCCAACAAGCTACAGATCGAAGTTGCCACAAACTGTGCTGAGTCAAGGACGAAGACAATGGCTACTGCAGAAAAGGTCAGTCAGGCAGTCTTGGTCAGGCAGAAAATGTATGAATTCGAATACACTACATTGAGATACTGCACTGGCACTGGTTGAGCAGTCTTTCCGTCATCGGTGATGAACAAGACCTTGCCTCGCTTGAGGAGGGCTGCACGATAATGCCCAGAGGTAGTCGATCGTCCCAGGTGAAATATGATGCTTTGGACGGTATACTTGGCCCGTAGGGTAGAGTTGCCGGGTCCTACAAAGTAGGGGAAGTCAACCGTAAAAGGTGGCATTACAAGACCGTCTAGCTTATCACCCCTATCCGTGAATCGCGCTACCTGGAGCAAAAGACACTGTGGCGGCCCATCAGCGGCAGCAAAAGTCAATGCTTGCCCATCTTGAGATTGATGGGTCCATTGCTCAACAAGATCCTGCAACTGGGCTGATCTCGCACCTGTGCCTGTGCAAAGCCGTGCTGACAGCGGCAGTGGCCAAAATGATCCAGCATCTGTGACCTCAGAGGGTAGCTCAGGGGCTGAGGGTGCACTTCGGGCTTCCCATTCAACACGCAAGGCTTGCTGGATGAGGTGGGGACTGATGCTTTGCAAAAACTCAGCCGCGTCTTGCTGTCCTATTGCACGCCAGGGCTGCACTGCATGCTTCCAGGATGAAAGCTGCCACAGATGACACATCCTGCCTCTGCAGCCTAACACCTGTTGCAGTGATTGCCGAAAGGATGCGCGAGGCGGATCAATGGCTTTGTCAGCCTGCACAAACAACCAAAGGATGGCAGTTAAAGTGGAGTTGGCATAGCAGTACTGCTGCTGATTTCCTAATTTCAGGTGTTTGATGGCCTCCTCATCCATTACAAGCGGCGAACCGCCTCCTCGATGGCCTTCTCCAGTGGCCCGCGACCCAGCTTGCACGGGCGAAGGCTGCCGCCCACGAGGTGCATCACCGAATTGAAGGCGAGGCGCTCGAAAGCCGAATATGTGTGCTGCGACTCCAGACATCGATTGTGTATTTCGAGACAAAAGGGGACCACCTCCGAGGTCATCTCCTTTGTTAGCTTGCGCAGCGCATGGAAGCGCAGCACAACTCGCGGGTACACCAAGTGCTTGATTATCATAGCCACATGTG
>CAJNJA010066730.1:0-10735 GCA_905231915.1 Symbiodinium necroappetens
AGTAGTAGTAGTCGTCGTCGTCGTCGTAGTGGTAGTGGTAGTGGTAGTGGTAGTCTAGTGGTAGTGGTAGTATTGGTGGTAGTAGTAGTAGTAGTAGTAGTAGTAGTAGTAGTAATTAGTAGTAGTAATTAGTAGTAGTAGTAGTAGTAGTAGTAGTAGTAAGTAGTAGTAATTAGCAGTAATTAGTAGTAGTAGTAGTAGTAGTAGTAGTAAAGTAAGAGATCTTACACATACACATGCATAGAAATTGCTGTATATTTACACGTTGTTCATCTGCAGCTCCAATTGCCTGGGGCAGCAGGCAAGCGCCCACAAGCGCGATCAGCACGGCCAAGATGCCGAAGTTGTTGCTGGGGGACCACTGCATTGGGCCCGGCATGAACCTGGAACCCAAGCAAGGACCGGAAGAAAGGAGTATTTGCATAATGTGGCCATGGCCATTCTCCCCATAACAGCCGTTACCATCATCAACATCAAGACCTGCAGCACGATGAGCATCGTCAACATCATCGAAAATCCATTATCATTGACAGCATCACCACCATCGTCATCACCACCAGCATTGTCATCGTCGCCACTGCCATCCTCATGAGGATCATAACCATCACCGTCACCATCACCACCACCATTACTCGCTGCCACCATCATCATGGATCCATGACCACGTCACCACCGCATCACCGTGACGACGATTGCAACCAGAGTCAGTCATCACCATGAAGCCCGAATAGACCTTTACTCACAAAGCGAACTAAAGGGAACTTGTAAACGTTCTTCTCCCAGCGGCATGCACCGAGCCACGCCGCCCCCTGCAGTGTAGGAGATCGCCTCAGTCCAGTTTCGGGCATGCAGGGAGGTAACATAGGCGCCCGTTTAGCAGACTCGGGTTTTAAACGAATGGGGCAATATGATACTACAATCTAGCAAAGAACCTTTCGCCCTGAAGTCATCGACACATGGCTGTCCAAAGGTGGCATATTGTATTGCGTTACTGCTACATTATTGCCTTATTTCACACTGTATGCACGTGCGGTGTACAAAGATGTATGTGCCGTTTTCATACAATTCTGCCAGTATGTGTGCATGCCACATTTCACATGGTAACTTCGATACACACATGTAGCCTTCCTTATCAATATCTGCAGTAAACCATCTGTGTTCGACATCAAGATGCATGCACCGTGTCTTACGTGAGGTTTGTCAAGCAAAACACCACCCCGAAGCCCCCAGGTGGGAAAAAACTGCGACTCGCTGCACGTATCAGATTGAATTGTGTACAATGCACATCGCATGACCAAGTGTTTTGTATAGGTGAGATGATCTTCCCTTACTATACAGAATCAAGCAAGCTAGCCTCAAATATATATATATATATATTGCGAGTTTGCTGCGATATTTCACAGCCCATACGCGTTCCTGTATATTGTACTTACGCATGCCAAGCTATGCAGTGCAGACGAACAGTTGCAACGCATGCAACAGGCAGTGTTTCTAAGAGTCATATTAAACGAGCAGAGTAGCACAACTTAAGCATGACATAGTGCAGCAGAGCCTGAAATAGTACATCACACCACAACACACACACACAAGATATCACAAGAAAACATTACGTAGCATGACAAGCAACACCGTAACATACGTAGGATGGCACATGATGGCACAGACAAAGTAACCTAAAACGATGCAGCAGGACAGAACAGATCGTGTGGTCAGCATAATAAGGATGCTAGCTACTAGTTGAGGTTGAGCCAAACGGGAAGAGGAAGGAGAGGCACCCTAAACAGTAGTAACAGTAGGATCCTTGTTCTCAACACCCCTGAATACGGTACCATCTTCTGAAACTCCCTTCTAGGAGATCCACCCTAAAACCTAAAGTCGAAGGCCCAGCCACGGCCCCGAGCAGGCCAACGACAATCAAGCCCCCGAGGATGCCCAGCCTTCGGCACTTGGCTTTGGGACATGGGGACTTCGGGGGTTCATGGGTTATAGGGTAGAGGGAGTAGACGGGGTTCTAGGTGCGTGGTTCAGGCGTGGAGTTTCTAGGCCCAGGACATCTAGCGAGACATGGTTGCTGCTTTTGCATGGTGATTGCCGTCGCAGGGGCTGACGACGGCGATGCCTGCAACTGTGGTGGTGGAGGTGGTGGCACTTGCGAACAGCGACCCACCTGATGATGCACTGAAGAGGATCATGGCAATGGCCATGACTCAGACCGTGGCAGTGATAACGAAGAGAACAAAGGCCAGGTGGTACTGTTGCTGTTAATGAAGACGCTCATGTCGCTGACATTGCTGATGATGATGAAGATCATTATGCTGCTGTTGATGCTGTCAGTTGTAACATTTGCTTCGGGTTGGGGCTGAGGGCGACGGCTGATGCCGATGTGCTTCGTTGTGGCAGATCACAGGATCCCCAAAGCACATGGCAATGACTTCAGCTACCCTCTAGTATTATGTGATAGCATTGGCTTTGGTACATTGGTACGAAGATTATTGTTACAGTACAGTTAACATTGCTATCAAGGTCGAGCCACGTCCCGTAGTCCAGCACCTCCGCGTCGGTGAGGCCCTCGGGCTCTGGTGGCGGAGTGGCCGTCGCTACCTGGGTTGCTGTTAAGAAACCTCAAACTAAGTTACCGTCGTAGGGAAACCCCATTATTTATTACATATATGTGCATTATGGAAGCTGAAACTAAGTTACCATAATAAGGAAACCTCTTATTTACTATATGTCTCCAGTATGGTGACTTCAATTCAGTTCCTTAACAGCAACCCAGCTGCGCCATCGCAGCGTGCAACACCCACGAGTTCCGCGGAGCCCTCAGCCAAGCACCTTTCAGACTTATGGGTAGCCCTTTCAAGGTTCCTTAAAGGGATCTGTAAGGAGTTCTCTAAATTAGGGTACCTTTTTGGGATCCTTTTTATAAGGGTGCCGTGCTGTTTTGGGGACCCAAAGAGGGAGCCTACTTCGGAGAGCTACCCTTATCGCGCAGCCAGGGTCTCTGGGGGGTTACGCTAGGGGCAGGGGAGCGAAGACATGCCGAGGTTCCGGAAGTTTCCAAATCTCTCCCAGGCCGGCTGGCCCAGGCTGCCTCCATTTTCAATGCAGACTGTACCAAATCCGCAGGGAGCCCACCAAGTCTCATCTTCCAGGTCTTGCAAGCACCCCGGCTCCGGGCCTGACGATGTGCAGGAGCTTTCAGATGACGAGGCTCAGGAAATCTTCATGTAACAGATGCTCTCAGACCTAATTCCCCACGCCCCATAACATGCCCTTAACATGCTCTTAATGGCCTGAACGAGGACACTGCAGCTGTGTGCAACTGCCAACCAGGACGTATCCGTCATCACACATGGGGGTGCAGACCCCTTCAGGTGCCAGAGTCGTGAGCGTGGCATTGTTGTCATCTACACACTTCCCGTTTGCCACAGTTGGCACCGCACAGACCGGGGGCTCTGACGGCCAGCACCAGGCAGCCCGTGCAGGAGAGTGAATGAGCGGGACTTGCACTAAGACCGCGCCGAGCAAGGCAGCAACTGCTGCAGCGCGCTCTGACATCTCTGCTTCCCAAAGGCCAGAAAAGACGTGTCTCTGTAAGGCTACCACAACTGCTTCCACCTTGAGCAATAGGAGTTGGACGGGATGACAAGCGCGATGTCTCAAAACAGCACGAACTCTCAATCTTCAACCACCCACTTCCTCCACTTTTAGCAGCGAATCCTGCAGCTGGCTTGTTCGTCGGCTTACCAACGGCAATAACAAAGAACTGTGTTTGTTGCAGCTTTTGTGAACTTGCACTGGTGGCCAACTAAACACCCAACAACCCACAGATTAGCAGAGTTAGCACTACCATCGCTACTGCACTCCAGGATGTAGCACCTCGCTACAGGCACTTCTGAAGGAAACGAGCAACTCCCAAGCTCGCGGCTCCTTCTGCTCCCTTCATCCACACTCGTACATACTGAAAATGTAGCAAATATCCCGAAGGCCCACTGCCCTTCGAACCGCTTGGATCTGGGCCCCACACCGGCTCCTCCCGAAGCGCAGCCATGCGCCTCGCAGCTGCCTTCAGAATACACACCGCCAGAAGATGCCGCAATTATGGAGAGTGCGGAGAATTCAAGGCCGATTTTAGGGCTTTGGGGGTCTCTCTTCGGGCGGATCTGGGCGATTCGGTCTGAAAGGCTGCCAATCACCGGTTGTTGCTGCTCCAAGGGCTTCGATGCAAGATGGGCCGAGCTGCTAAGGGAAGCTGAACTGCAACGTGGCAGTCGAACAAATGCACTATTGATTTACGGAGAAGCCCCCTACATCAGTCCTTCAAACGCGCATACACCTTGGAATCCAAATTACAGACCCGAACCTGACGGCCAAAGCCCAATGATTTCAAATCAGCTGAAAGCCTTCGACTGCCACTTCTTCTGCACCTATGGGTTCATCATCCATCATCATCCATCATCATCGTTCACAACACCAACGTGTTGATTCCTCTGTGAGGTTGCGGGAGACACTGTGGGGCAACACGTCTCCAGGAAGCTGATGCGGGGTGCGTGTAGAGGATCATTGTATGGTACTGGTTGTGCTCAAGAAAACTTGCTGGAGCCAACCGTGGGTTGGTTTACCCTAAATCTTTCACCAAAGCTCGCAATCCTCCAAGTCTAGCACTGCATCAAAGACTGAACGCCTAAACGAACGAGCACTACGGCTGTCTCTCCGAGTGCCCGACGCGCGCAGCCACACGACGGGGCTCCGTCACCACAATCCGACCTGACGGCCCACCTCCGCAGCCGGTTATGCAGAGAGTTGAGCTGTAAAGCTTTATGATCATGGACTTCACTCATTTAAGCGACCCACCACAGTATCATCCCTGTCCATCTTGTCATCATCAGCTGCAGCAGCAGCGGTGGCGGTCACTCTTCCGCACAAGTAACAGAGTGCCAGTATGTCGTGGAATTCCAGCGATGCAAATAATGGCTGAGCCACCAACAGTCAGCAAGATCGTCCATGAGGGCCAGCGGCACGGCCTGTAGAGACCCTAGGGAACGCAGTGGAAGTCGGGCACACGGTGCCACAGATGATACCCTGCAACAGCCCAGGGTATTACTACTGCTTACTATTATTATCAGTAGTGTCCTTATTACTGGTTGTTACTATTCTTACTACTTTCCTTACTACTACTCTTATCCTCATTACTCTCCCGCATGCTGCCGAAGCTGGCTCGGCAAGATGCAGCGCAGGCCTTAACAACAACAACAATGATAATGAGAATAGCAGTACGAATAGCAATGATACTAACAATGATGACAACAACGATAAAACCAACGGTATAAATGATAGCTAACTTGCGGCAAAGGTTTAAACACTGCAATGTAATACTGTTTAGCAGTCCAACAGTTGGCTGCCCCCCACGCGAAGATCAAATGGGCAATGTCGCTTGCAGTTTCGGTGCGTGACTTGATGAAGGCACGCCAGTGCACGACCGCGTGTATCCAGTAGACTGAACCAACATTAGCACTCTTGAAACTTGTGCACATGACCTCGAACTTTGGATTCTTCTATCCTTTCCGAGGACACCGCGGTGGTTTTGCCCGCCCCGGGCGGTGCCACCTCAAGTGGATGATGGATGAACACATACCTTTTCTGCAGAAAAGATGCTAGGCAAAGCTGGAGTGGGGCTGCTCAACATGTACATCATTTAACCGCAGGACGACTCCAGGAGCCACGTTTTTGATGGCCGATGGTCAGAACAGGCTTCCGAGGATGCACGTACAGGTTCATTAAGTTTCATGAGAATCCGAAAGAGCAGTAGGCCCTCACGTGTTGGACCTGAGGGCGTCTCCCTGCTTCTCCTCGACCGCCTTGCAACTGCCAGATTGCCGTCGCGCCTCTCCGCAACTTCTGGCCGCTGCTAAGCAGCGACCATACAGGCATCTTCATGCTCGCTGACGGGCTGACAGCGGGCTCGATGTGATCTCCCATTCCCTGGGAATGCATCAGGACACTCGCCAAATCGCGTGGCATCTCAGGCGATGAGAATCACCACAACGATCATGGGCTATGTGGTTGAGAGCACCTGGGCACAAGTTCAGAACAACGTCAAAAACATGTCTCTTCGCAGGATGAGAGGCTGGGCCAACCGAAAGCCTGCCGGCACAGCAAGACTACGACGGCTCAGCACACCTTGCATGCAAGCTGCTCTGCTCAAGATATCTTCCAGAGTGCTCCGCAGGTGTTCGTCCCACTTTGCGACGATGGCTCTTTGTGGGTAGTGGCGCCATAGGAGACGGAGAGCTGCAGCAGCTTCCCCTCAGCTCGAGAAGCTGCAAGCGAAGAAGCTATTACCATGATATTTCTTATCGTCGACATTTGCAGGTGCTGTTATTCTGAGTTATTCTTGTTATAATGTACCATTGTTACAAATGCTAATGTGTTGCTTATGATGACTCTTTCCTTTTGACCACCACCACAACCACAACAACAACAGCGACACCTCCACCTCATACTCCCACTCCTACTCCTAGTCCTACTCCTACCCTTACTGCTACTGCTACTGCGACGACACCACGACGACGACGACGACTAGGACTACTACTAATACTACTACTACTACTACTACTACTACTACTACTACTGCCAAGTTACTCAATACTAGCCGCTGCTTCGTGGGTTTTGGTTGGAGTTCAGCAGCTTCGGCGTTAAGGTCGTATGTGGCTACACGGTTTCTCGTGTTGTTTGTGCTGCAGAAGGTAAGGTCGGGGACCAAAACTGCCCCATAGCAAAGAAGCTCTAGGACTCTACGACGGCACTTCCAACTTCCTGGGAAATCCGAAAAAGCCAACAAACCGGTCCCAAGCTGACATAGAAGCTCAGGTAAAGGCTGGCGGCCTGTGAATGCAGGAGGTCCTGGCAGCAATCATTCCCCAGAATATATCATACAAGGAGTAATTCGCCTTGGCTGACAATGTCTATCTTTGGGACAGCAGCAGGACCATATATAAAGACTGTGTTCTGAGAACAACTCTTGTACTTGTGATCATCACCTTTAAGAGCATGCAAAAGCATCTTTGTGCATCCTTTCTTCGGTGTCCTGCACGGCCACGAAGCCCCGGCGCAGCTTGATGGCCCGCACGATACGCACCAGGCGAAGAAGCCGAAGCATTCGGATGGTCCTGGACCATTCGGCCTCGGGTCAAACCGCAAAGGGGTTTGAGTGTTTCCGAAGATAGGGGGTGCCTTACTTTGGGGTCTTTATCGTAAGGGTCCTACTATTAAGGGTATAATCTTACGTTGGGGTCCTTATAATAAGGACGACTGTTTGGGATTTTGTCTAAGGGTATCTTAACACTCATAAGATCTCTTAGTCGTTGTAGTTAACCAGCTCAAACAAAGAAGCGCGTGGGAAGGGTCTTTCGCTCCGTTGCGACCCGTGGCTGCTGCCACCGGTAGGGCAAAACAGCAGCTAAGTTGTAGTCAACATATCTGACATAGACAAAAAGAGTTACCATGCGAATCCCCGTCATCTTTCAAGGTTTGGGACTTGGTCGACTTACACTTACAATAGCAACAGCAGCAAAGATACTACTTATAGGGTAGACCACCCTCCATGTCCAAACCATGATAACGTACGAATCCATCCATTGGCTAGTGCATCCATGCCCAAATCATTTATCAACAAAAGTTTCCGCGCAGATGCATATTTTTTTTTGCATTTCTGCTGCCAATATCAGTATAACTTAAAGGCATGTTGAACAATGCTAACATGCGACAGTATCGGTCTTGCCATGCTTGTTCAACATTGTTCGAAGTCGGGGTGAAAGGATATGTTATGCAGAACCTGGCCTTAAGCCTCCATCCCGTCCTGTCGTTGCACTGCACTCTCTAAAACCACAAAATCCGGCCGCGCAGAAACATCGGGTTTTTTGCCCGACATATCATCAGAACGGGACGCCCGGTGCTAACATACGAAAGCATATGCCCTGCCATGCTTGTCGCGATTTGTTCGACGACAAACTGGGGCAAACGACGGTGATCCACCCTACTTGTAGCTGCAGCTACTACAAGAAACTAACAAAGAGTAGGAATAGGAATAGAAATAGGAACAATAGCAACAACAATAGTAATCTTACATTTGTCTCCACCGGGCCAGGCCACTGGGTTTCCGGTCAGGGTCACGTGGTCCATGACAGTCACAGACCTCGGCTCGGGCTTAGGCGGGGGCTTCGGGGTTTAAGCGGTTGGGTCTCCTGGACCCTGCGAAGAACTGCGCTCTAAACCCTAAACCCTAAGCCCTGAACCCTAAACTCAAAAGCAATTCCTACTGCCACCAACAAGAACCTGGCCACAGTCCCATTCAAAGCGCTAGTAGGCTTTATGGCTGGGGGTAGGGTTTCGGGTTTAGGGAAGTCACAGAGAAGTGCCGGATACATAGAGGAGCGAGCAAAACAAGATTTCAAAAAAGAGGAAGAACAAACGGAGGAACAATGATGATGCGACACACAATCGATAACAATGGCCACGGAAGTACTGTTACCTGCTACACTTCAAACCATCGCAATTCTCGTGGTCATCATGAACATAATCATCAACAGCGCATTTTCAAGAGCCGTAAGCAAGACAGGGTTCAAGACCAAGTGGCAAACGCTTAACAAAGGAACCTCCCAGGGTTTTCACCTAATCTGACTTCACCGGCCCCGAAGCTCCCGAACCGAAGCCGCCCTCATCCAACAATGCTGGAGCTTAAGTTGCAACTGAAACATTTGACCCTAAACCCCCGCGCAGCCCTGACCCAAGGACACTGGATCCCAACATTTAAACTCCTAGGCCAAGCAAGAAGAGCGGCCAGTCCATGAGAATGAGGAAAAGGTCGAAAACCATCCATGTCTTCGCATATTGCCGGGCCACCGCGACTCGGTCCATCACCAGAGATCCCTGACGCAAAATATTCGAGGCTTGCGGTGTCAGGAGCTTTTGCCTCTCTAGGAAGTGGGTGGATTTTTTGCAGGTCCCTTGGTTGCCAGGGCCTTTCGCAACATGCCCAGCTCGTGCGGTTCTTTGCTGTCATACACATCTATACACTTCACACAATCTGTGTTTCGGGCACAGCCAAGTCTGTGTCGGCAGAGAGTTCGGGGCGACTAAAACAACAGTGCAGGCAGCTTCTTCTCTGCATGCTCATCGACATCCTAAACCCTAAACCTTAAACCGCGACAAAGCGTGGAAGCCCAGAGCAACTCTCAGAGCCCAAAGCCGCCTCCGAAGCCTAGATAGTAGGGTTCCTTTGAAGGGTAATAGGGTTCCTGCGAAGCGTACGATAGGTCGCTTTAAGGATACTACAGGGTTCTGTCATGAGGTTCCCTTTACAGGCCACTCCCGGCGCACCCATATTGTATGAACTGTTGCAATATACGATACTTTACTAGACTGTAACGGAACATATGATGCACTCCAGTAAACCGTAGTACGGTTGATGATATAAATCCTGCATTACCCATAACAAGGGATACACCATAATTCCCATAGTTTTTAGGGTCCTTGAATATCATCAACCGTATGATGGCTGCCTGGTCATAGAAGCCGGTGAGGAATGCGAGACCGAAATCCAAATTCCAGAAGGCCTGTGAGGGCTGCAGTACATTGAAGCTTTAGAGTTTAGGATTTAGGGTTTGGGGTTTAGGGTTTAGGGTGCTGTTGTACCTGACATTATCTGACATCACGTAGCGACGCGACATCGCCCAAAATGCAACAAGACACAACACAGCAGAAAGGAAAGAGCATGCGGAAGAGCTAAGGATTGTCCTTGCTTTGGGAATTCGACTGAAGTCTCGGGCTGAGAGGTTGTGGGACATGCGAGAGAATGGAGACAGAACACAGACAAAACAAGTAGGAATTGCAGTGTAGAGCGAAGTGGAAGCAGCAGCAGCAGCAGCAGCAGCAGCAGCAGCAGCAGTAGCGGTCGTCGTCGTCGTAGTCGTACTACATTGTAGTCGTAGTCGTAGTCGACTTCGTAGTCGTAGTCTTAGTCGTCGACGTCGTCATTGTGGTAGTTGTAATAGTCGTGATAGTCGTAGTAGTCGTCGTAGCAGTCGTAGCAGTCGTCGTAGTCGTCGTAGTCGTAGTAGTAGGGCTGGTAGTGAGCAGATGTTGATGTGATAGTGCCGGTGCTTATATGTCGTGACTGTGGGTATAGTGGTGCTGGCATTGAAATTGATGTCGCTGATACAGCTCGCGCTGCTGTTGTTGTTGTTGGTGGTGGTGGTGGTGGTGCTGTTAAGGTTGCACTTCCTCTTGTTGCTATCCTACTTGCTGTTGTTGCTAATGTTTTTGACTCTGTGTGTTCCGTACTACTCACACAGGTAGGCGCGTAGAATTCCGAAATTGACGCAAACCACACCGCAAGCCCCGCTTGAGCAAGACATTCGCCTGGATGCCGATGTCCAGGGCCTACAGGGCAAGCTTGGACATACGTAGTAATATGGGGTTCAGAGTTCGGCATCTCCGAGTGCGGGATTGTGGTACTTCGGGTCTGAGATGTACAAAACAGTGGGTACAGGGTTTAGGGTTTTTAGTCGAGCGGCCGATAAGCATTCCACCTGTGTGGCCTTAGCGGTCTCAACCCTACACTCACCAACCGCCGTGCAGGATCACCCCTAAACTCTAAACCCCAAAACCTTCAACCCTGAAACCCTAAACTCTAATCATGCAATCTCGCGCTCCCAGCACTCAGAGAAAACTCTCT
>CAJNJA010066730.1:10882-22774 GCA_905231915.1 Symbiodinium necroappetens
CTCTGGCATAACAAGAGTGGATATCAGCAGCGACATCGGCAAGTTTTGCCGGCATCGGCAAGTTTTGCCGAGCGCTTCTCTCCACCTCCAGACTAGGCCGCGAAGCGCGCTCTAACATGGCCAGAAACCTTCCTTCGAACCCAGAGCCTCAAAGAAACAGCTTGCTGCAAGAATCCTCCTCCTCACCTTCTGCGACAGCTTTGGGAGGACAGAAACTGCTGAAGTCTCTTGTAAGTAAAACTCTAAGGTGGAGGCCGATCGCAAACGCATCCTCCATAATAGATCAGAGATGCTCAGGCCTTTGTGGAAGGCCGAAATGGCCCCACCGCCTCGTAAAGAAGCCGGTGTTAACCCATGCCCTTCCGGAATACCCAGAACGGTCAGCAATCTGTCCCATCTTCGTCGGTAAACTGCAGGACTCCCAGGATAAAGTCGTTCGCCCGGGCGAAGATCGCCCCAAACTCGCTGAAGAAAAGGAAGCACGGCGGCTTCGCCCAGCTTGATATGTTGAATCTTCGCAGCTTTTCTTCGGCTTTTTGGTTTGCCAATCCTGAGGTAAATCCAGCCGTGGGCTGGATCCAGCAAATCTTCAGGAGTGAGAAGATGCTTTCGCAAAGCCCTGAGTACTTCGCCCGGCCTGGCAATGCCATAGAAAATTGCAGCAGTGGCAGCTGCCCACCGGAACCAGCCAAGTTGCACGGCCAGCCCCAACAGCCCCTTTAGCAAGATCTCCGGCATTGGAGTCCGGTGGCAAACTGGTTGCAGCTCCTCCCATCTGCTCACCATTTCCCAGGCAATGCCCAGGTGAGGCTTCACGAGGGGATAAACCCTCTGCGAGTGAGCCAAGAGCTGCCTGTAGTAGCCCAAGGGAAATCCAGTTTTGTAGAGCTCTTCCCCGTAGTCCCGAAGCACGAGAGCTAGGAGCGGCGAACAACTGAAAAGCTTTATCACTGTAGAGGCGGCCAGCTTCTCATGGAGCCAGCCCTTGAAAACTTCCCAAACAGACAAACGCAGCTTTGCTGTGGAGGGCTCGACGAGCTCGACATCGAACAAAGACCCCGACCTGGGCTTGCGCTTCGTAGCAGGCCCCGGGTTCTTGGCCTCACCGATGCGTGCTGCCTCGTCGCGGACGACACTGCTGACGGTAGCATCGGGCCGGGGCACACCCAGACCTATCGCGGACGCCAGAAGAGAGCACGCCCCCTTTGGGAAGTCCTCGGACAGCTGAGTCCAGCTCAGGCCTCTTTGCTTTGACCTTCCTCGCAGCACCAAGTGTTCGTGTCCACCTCGACAAAGGTCGCTTTGTCCAGCTAGGCCAGTGTTGGTCAGCACCCGAGTACGTTTTCGCCATGGCAGGTTAAAGACACAGCAATCAAACTCCCAGAAGCCTACACTACTGGAGGACAGTATCTGTTCAAAGCAAGGGAGCCTCCACAGCCAGCTACCAGCGGGCCCCTCAACCCAGAAAGGAACCCTGAAACGAACGGCGGCAGCGACGATACGGGCAGCGAAGGATCCTTGGGCGTTACCTGAGAGCACCTTTGCCTGGGAGTTGCTTGGTAACCCGGGCTTGCCTTCCGGGTACAATGCTGAGCGAAGCGAGGGCTGCACAGCAGCGCTCAGCGAAGGGCACTGAGGAGCTAAACCGACGCCGACTAAAGAACCCGAGCCTACAACATCGACCAGGGCAGCTTGCAAGTCTGAGGAACTGAGGTCCTGCCTAGGTCCGTGCTTCCAGTCGAAAGTGATAGCCCAGACTCCTAAAAACCGGCTCACAGCCTTAGCAACCCTACGGCTACCAGCGTACAGGCAAAGATAACCTGGGCCGCTTGGCCTCTCGCCAGCTCGATGCCTCCTGCCATCAGGCCAGATGATCTGGCTGTCTGAAACCAGCCCGAACAGTCGAACAAGAGCTGAGCTAGGCTTTTGCGCACTCACAAGGGCCTCGGAAGGAAGAGAAGCAACACGCTCCGACGGAAAACCCGCCGCTTCAGCTGCACCTAGAAAACCACTCTTGAAGCCCGCAGCCGGAGATGATCGCGCAGCGGCCGTAGTCTCAGAGTCGCGCTGCTCCCCAAGCACCTTAGGAAGAGAAGCAAGCCGCTCCGAAGGGAAACCCCCCGCATCAGCTGAACGCGCTCCTCAGCACCAGCCTCAGCATTTGTTCGTGGCTCAGGCGAGAAAGAACAGCTTTCCCTTTTCCAGGCCTCGGCAACACACCGGTCCCATCCGGGATCAGGCTCGGCACGCGACGCGAAGGAAGATTCGAGCTCGGAGAGCCCTTGCAGCTTTAGGGGGTCGAGGCCCTGCTCGGCCAGGAAGGTATCCAGCAGCTTGAAGCACCCGGCCTCAGCAGCGACGAGCCATGGCGGCTTCTCGTGCCTGGGGCCCCGCAACGGGACACGACGAGTCGGATCGTCAGCGCAGTTATCTTCCGAAGCTACGAAAGCATAGTAAGGCTGAACCCCGAACAGAAGGAGCCCCGGCACCGCACTCTGCAGCCTAAAATTTAAGCTCTGCGAGCTGGAGCGCCCTTTCAGAAGGGCGCCCAGACACACTTGTGAGTCCAAGCAGCTCAAAGGGCGACTCCGCTCCCAGCTTGTCACGGAAAGCTTTTCTTCGACGACCAAGTAACTCTCCAACTCCTTTATATTTATGTGCTCCCACGACGGCCGCCGAAAAGAGCCTAAAACCCTGAAAGGCAGGCTGCGGTTCACTTGGGTCCAGAGCGCGCTTGTCCGGTAGCAGTCGCCGTCAGGGAGGGCTTCGTCAGGAGCTAGGAAACCCTTGGCGTGAAGAAGAGCGTCAGAGGGCCGCAGGAGCCGGTTCCAAAGGCCTTTCGCGAGGGAATGTCTCAGGAGCTCCCCTGCAAGAGCCTCAGAGATCTCGCAGCAAACCCCAGCACCCAGATCATCGGAGGCATCTGTTGCAACAAAGGTCGTGGCAGGCAGAGCTCTCAAATCTGTGCGCACTAAAGGGGCGAGACAGGCCAAGCAGAAAAGCTCAGCTCGGAGCTCGACCGAGGGCCGGAAGAGATCCTCACGCTCCCTTCCCCTCTGAGCTCGGTACACTTCGAAGAGGAGACACAGAAGTCGGCGGCGGAAAGAGAGCGAAGCCACCCAGCAGCCAGAGAGAATCTCCAAAAGAGAGACCGACATCAAGGGCAAGCGAAGAGCTGCGAGCGTGATGTGCACAAGCGGCACCAGACGACTCCAGACGACTCCAATTCGGTCTGACCCATCCGGCATCCCCATTCAGCTGGGCTCCCCAAACTTCGACCTCACTTTCACACAAGAAACCTTTTCCCTCGTGACGAGGCAACGGAGCTCTGGCGTATGCTGCCCGGATTTTCGCAATCACGTCCCGACTCCCCGCGCCCCTCGTTGCAGCAATCTCTGTTCGCAATGTGCGCTCTAGCACCAGAAGATCATCAATGACCACCCCCAAAGACAGCCTATCACGTGGAGGCCGACCCCGGTAGGTCAAGAGATTTTCGACGCCAGCGGCCCCAGAGGCCAAAACAAGCCCCACATGAGCAGCTTGCCCAAAAGAAACTGCGTTAACATCCCCCATTGCCAACGTCCGAAGCCCCACCACGACTCGAGAGGAGGCCCAAAAACGGGGCTCGAAAGAGGAGAAGTGGCTGACCTCCTCGGGCTTGTAATCGCCTATCAGGATGTACTGTCTTGCCCGGGACGGGGAGATCTCGAAATTATAGTAATAATCTCGGATATCCTCACCTGAAGCCAACAACAGTTCAGAGGGCTTTAGCACGAAGTCGAGCAAAACAGTATGCGAACCCAGCGTGGATAGCCAGCGACTGTCCAAGGGAGTGCACCTGTTTCCCGGCCTCGCATCAAGGATCAAACGATCTCGGTCGAGGCTCTTCGGAATACAGAACATCCCGGCAGAGCGTCTGTCACAGGCCGCCTCTCCGGGGAACATGGCAAGCATATGCTGGGCATCCAGAGCTGCAAGGAGGTCAAGACGAGCTCGTCTATCCGAAGTGCGGACCTTGACCCTAGGAGGATCCCCTGGCACCTCATCAGGATGCAGACAGAAAGCCTCTGGATGCAAATAGAGTCGCCGAAGTTCCCGGTCAAACAAACTCGAAGGGTCGAAAGCCGGCGCAGGTGGGAAAGAAAGGCGGTTCACCTCAACGTCCTTTGCCAAAGCCAGAGAAGGGGCTCGCTGGGAGGCAGCTTCAGCCTCCCCGTGCTGTAACGCAGTGAGCTCGAGTGCCGCAATCTGCTCCTCGACCTTCTCAAATTTTCCAGCCGCTCGGCCCATGCTGCTAGCATCGACGGCCCCGTAGGAATTCCAAGCTTGCACGGCATCTAGAACTCGGGCCCAACCTCGTGTTAAAGCGGGCTGGGCGGCACGCGTTCCTCTAGCTGAGAAAGGGGAGGCCAAAGGGCCCCGAGAAACTCTGCGGAAAGGCTTTGCAGCCAGATGATCGAAAACGAGAGAAATAAGTCCACAGGCATCGCTCTCGACGGCAGCTACAGAAGCCGCCCTGGGCAAAAGCTCGGCACAGTTTTGGACGAAAGAGAAAGGGAACTCCGCACGGTGAGCTCCGAAAGAAGGGCCAGAGAGAAAGGCTTTTAGATCAGGATCGGCATCGAGCAGAGCTCGCAGCGAAGCCCAGGATTCCGAAGCAACGACGGTACTGGCCGAAGCCCCTGGCACCTGCATCGCGGAGGCAAGACCTCGAGGCCTGATTCTCGTGAAGAAAACAACCTGCAAAAACGCAGGGGCAAAAGAAGCCCTAGAGGCGAAACGGAAAAAGTGCTGAAGGCCGAGACCAAGCACCGAAGAAGGCACACAGCCCGGGCAGACGCTGGGCGATAAAGCCCAGCAGGGCCAATATGCAAGCTGAGCCGCGGGGCTCCAAACCAACGCGGCACAGCGGCTGGCTGGCAGCGAGCTGCAATCAGTGGTATTATCCCGCCAGCTTAGGCTCCCAAAGGGCCCGGGACAGGCTGAAGAGCCACTCCGAGAGAAATTCAAAGGCCCGGAGGGCGGACTTGATAAAAGCGCGGCACTCCCCCACAAGGGTCTGGCGTGAAAAACACGGCAATCCTCAAAAGACAAAGGGAAGAGTTGCAACCACGCAAAGGGTCTGTTAGGACGACGAGGGATCGAAGTGGGGCAAAGGTCCTGTCCAAGCCTGCCTCCAACTAAAGCAAAAAGCCGAGAAACCTTCAAAGGCTCAGCGACGGAACTTGAAAAAGGCGCAGCCAAGTCAGGGCCACACACACACAGCTGGTCTCGAAGAAAGGGTCGGCCCTGATTCCAAGAGAGCTGGCGCAGGCCCCCGCGCAGCCTAAGTCAGACAGAGAAGGAGCGGATCCGAGTGGCCCAGAAAGCAGCGACTTCGACGCGGTGGGCTCCAGCAGCCAAGAGGAGCGGCAGGCGATAAGAGAAACCCCGAGCAGAACCCAACAAAAGCTCCTGGAGGCAGCGAGCATTGCAAGCGACAAGCAGGACGGAGCGACCCGCCTGTCAACACGGCTCAAAGAAGACTTACTGCCCCTGGCCCCCGGAGGGGCCTTTTCCAGACTTGTCAGCCTTCCCTTCTTTGCCTTTTCGGCCCTTTGTATCGGCAGCTCCTGTGGGAACCTCCTCGCCTCCCCGAGGGGGGTCTGTCACACGAGCTTTCCCCAGCTTCTTCTTCGCCTCCATGTAGCCCTCAACCTCCTTAACCCTGTGAAGCAACAAATCGGCCATTCTCGGATCAAGGAGTTTCGAATGGAAGCTCTCCAGCGGATCCAACTGCTGAACCCGGCGAGCGGTGAAGCTGCTAAGGGGTGGAGGAGGTTCTAGCATCACCTCCTGAGCTATGAGCCAGCTGCCCGTGTCTAGGCTCTGCTGGTCTAGGGCTGCAACAGCCAGAGCGGCCCTCGCCCTGGCCTCTTGATACTTCTGTTCCCTGAGGCAGTCCCAAATGCCAGCGATGGCCCAACCGAGCCTTATGCTATTAGCATAAGGCCCGAGCCTGGATCGATGCTCGAACCAGCTGCGAGCCGAAGCAACACTTCCAGCCAGCCCACCAGCAGACCTCCGGTTCAGAAGGTCCTCTTCCATGAGGGACTCGACCGATTCATAGATCTGTTCGGGATGCAAACGAAGCGAAGACTTCAGAGCTCGCAAGGCGGCGGCTTTGGACCTCGATCCTGAAGAGCTGCTGGAAGAGCCATCCACCGAAGGAAAACCTTCGAGGCCCTCCAACACCGTATCCCAAGTCTTCTCCTTCCCAACCTTTCGCTTCCCGGCCAGCTCCTTTACAATACTGGTGAGAGTGACCAGCGCGGTCTCGATTGGAGTGCCGCCGGGCTCAGCAGCAGCAGCATCAGCGAGCTCGCCATCGAGCTCTTCGTAGGCCTCGGCTTGGCTGCCACGAGGACTGAGCCCAGCTCCCGCCCCACCTTGGGGGAAGTCGTGCAGCCTGCCACCTTGATGTCCCAGCATGCGCTTCACCTCCTGAAGCTCCCCCGGGCTGATGCCACTCTGAACAGCAGCTTGCACGACTGCAGGGTCAAGGCCGGAAAACCCCTTTGCCGTCCTGCGTGGAACCGGAGTACCCGGCACAGATCCCGGCTCGTCCCGGAGTCTTGAAGCAGCAGCCCCTGGCTTTGCTTTGGGGCGGCTCTCCATAGGAGCTTTGGGAACCAGAGACTGCACCGTGGTAGCGAGCTCCCTCACAGATCTCTCCAAGGCTGCGATTCGATCCTCGCTGCCTTCATTCGGGCTCCAAAAAGCAAAATGCTCGTTCGCGACCCGCGCCAAAGCCTCGGCATATGGAAGGCAGGCTTCCCCTTGGGGATTCACGAAGATGATGTCGGGACCGCTCTCGGAGTCAAACACAACCTGCTCGGCGATAGCTCGGCTGAGCAGGCCCACCCATATCTTCATAGTACCGGCACCTGCCTGATCCCGGGCCTCAAGGGACGCAGCTCGAGTGACCTCCACCTGAAGAGCCTTGGTGAAGGGGCCGGGCTGCATCACTCGCTTTGCCACCGTCTTGTTCCAGGCCTTCTGAGGAAGGGCCACCACGACACGATCTTCAAACTCCGTCACCAAAATGATTGCAATGCTCCGTCGGGCAGTCGGCTCCCCGACGGTCAGAAAACCAACCTCGTAATCAAAATTCGTTCTCCTTCCCGCCGTGACATAGGACAAACCAGGAGGGCGGGGAGCTTCAGCAGACTCCTCACTGCTGCCTGACATCGCTCGGTCGGACTGGCAAGGAAAGGCCGGCAGCCTCACAAGCTATCTTCGCTTCCCACTGGGCAGGAAAGCCACAGAAAATGGACGAGCCCGTCACCGAGCCCCTCTTGCAGAGCTCCTTCACCGGAGCAAACTGATCGAACAAAAGAGGCGGGTTGTATCGCTGCCCCTTGTAATCCGCAACCACAACGTAGCAACGGCTCTGGAGAGGGTTACGGTCCCGGCCAGAAGTGCCCCGACACACACTGTCTAAGCACCTCCGGAAGAAAGCTCCAATAGATCTGGCGATCTCTCGCCTCTCCTCCTCAGTGATGGCAGACCTGTGCACCTCAGAACCTTCGGCACCTGGACAACCGGCCGCAGGCGAGGCAACCGGTGCACTAGAGGCAGGCGAGGCCCCGATCGGGAAAACAGGCTCGACAGGCAAAGCGGAAGAAAAGCCAGCTCCGGAAGCTGGCGGCTGGCTCACCACCTCGTAATCGGCACCTGGGTGGAGCTCCTCGACGAGCTCTTGCACGCGGGACAGGGTTCGACCTTGCCTGTGCACCTCACGCGACAGAGCTTGCAAGCTGAGACTAATCTGTCTCAGCAAAGCAAGGCTCTCGTCCATCAAAGGACCCGGTAGAGCGGAGGCCTTGTGCTCAGGAGGCGGACTTGCTCACGAACGAACGAAATCCACCAAACCCTGAACAGATAAAGGAGGTCCACCACCGGCCCCAGAAGAAGCCCGATCAGAATGCCCAGCACCAAGCTGTCCAACTGAATTTTCCCTTCAAAAGGATTAATCAAAGCCGGGCACTCCGGACAGAAATCGAGGCTTGGGGTTCCGACCCTGCTTATGTCCTCCAGAAATCTCAGCCCCAGCGAAGCCAAACTTCCCCCCAGAAGACTCACCTGAAGGGGTCTGGCCATGCGGAGCCGAAAAGCTGAGTCCGCACAAGAGTGCATGTGCCGTCAACCCTGAAACCCTACACCCTAAAGTCTAAACCCCACAACCCTAAACCCTGAAACCCTAAAAACCCTTGGGCTCTCTGGGCCTGAGACAGTGAGCTCTCCGGGAGGTCGAAAACCGCCAGGGGGATGACCAGCAGGTCGTAGAGGACGCAAAGAGCCACCTCAACAGCAGAGCCAGGTAGGGTCTAGGGATTCAGGGTTCAGGGGTTTTAGGGTTTAGGGTTTAGGGTTTTCAGCTTAGGGTTTAGGGTTTAGGGTTTTTAGCGTAGGGTTTAGAGTTTAGGGTTTAGCTTAGGGTTCAGGGCCATTAAAATTCGGAATTTTTTGAAGTTGTGCTCGCGGCTAGGTCAGCACGAATACCTTCATTAAGGCTACCATAGCCACATGGACTGGACAATTCTTTCTACGCGTGGCCAAGTTGTTGAAATCGCCGGTCTAAGTTCTGCTGCTACACGAGTGGTGGCATCAAACAAACGGAACAACAAATGAATGCTACGAGCACGGCGAACACACTGCCTGTGCTTGTACAAACCTAATTGCGCGACGAGGACGAGGACGACAACGACAGAGTAGGATTTACCCTAAGCCCTAAAGCCTAAACCCGGAGCCTCGGACCTTAACAGCCTTGTGCCTTGTGCCTTCTGCAAACCCCCGTCCCAGGGCACCAGGAGGTTCCAAGAAGTGCGGAGGCCGCCACTGGGATGGAGCATGCAGACCCAGGACTTCTGCGGCTTGGTGTCCTTTTGCTCCAGATTAGGGTTCAGGGTTCAAAGGCCTACCCGTAAACTCCTAAGTAGTTCCTTTTTCTGGTGTATGTTTAGAATCCTATACGGTAATCCCAAAAAGGAAGTATTACTAAGGAGCCTATGGGCAGTGTTTGAAGACTGAAGGATCTGGCCTTTGGCTTGTTATGCTTTGTGAGTTTTTGGGGGGTCGGTGCCTGAAGCCTAGCACTAGACTTAGACCTGGTCTCTTCCAAATAGATCTCGAAGAACCCTGCCAACTTCTTGATTTAAACAAAAAAAGCCAGCCCAATATCCGGCTCAGAGTCCGTGTCCGTGTCAACAGCCACTATGTGTGACTGGGCCGAGGACTGGTACGAGGCATCCGCCGAGATAAATTGGGAGCATCGTGGTGATGACCTTGTCCCGTTTCGTGGGTTCTTTGACTGCCCTAAAGCCCTAGACCCTAAAGCCCTAAACCCTAAAACCCTAAACCCTAAAACCCTAAACCCTAAAACCCTAAGAGCGACAGCGGAGAACGAAGCACGGTGGGAGAGAATTGGTGCAAATTGAAACTCAAGGTCGCGGCGCGGTTTGGGGTTTAGGGTTTAGGGTTTTGGGTTAAGGGTTTAGGGCTTAGGGTTTAATGTTTAGGTGCAATCTCGAATTCCAAAGATCAACTTACTGCCGCGGACAGGTTCCGATGAGAATACTTGATCCTCGACTTTCAATCAACTGTGATGTTCATTAGTGTTTCCAACTGTTCTCTCAAGAACATGTGGCTCAACCTTCACGAACCTCCTGGGCAATCTTTAGCCTTCGATCCTCAATGTGTGTTGATTCTTTGGCCCTCCGGCCTCCTTCAACCGAGCACTAAGCTACTCAAGAGTCCCCTGAGGTGGCAAGTTGGGGCTCTGTGCACGTGTAGACTCTACTTAGAGCACTGATTGACAAACATCTGTCGGAAGGACCCAAACAGTGGAAGTCCTTTTGATATAAAAAAGGTTGAAGTGCCGGACATAGAGGCTCTCAGCATGGACGTATGGTTTATATCGAGGCCGACGTTGTCTGTGTTGTTGCTTGCAGAAAAGCTTTGCATGGGCTCTAATGTGCGGTGATTGGCGGAAAGATACTCAAAAGCAGAAGTCTCAGAGATGTGTATGAAAAAAATACATACATACACATGCATATATATATATATATACACACACACATATGTTGTAAGAACGGATGAACCTGAACCAAGCAGAGAGCGTGGAAGGCTTCTGAGAAATAGATGAGGACTCTAACTGCGAGGTCAGAACTCACATCGTCAGTAGGATGATTCTAGTGATATCAGAGCGCAAGATGTGACGAAGTCTGAGGAGATGAAGCCCAGAAACCCACCCGGCCCCCAACTTCTGGCCTTCTTCTCCAGCCGGGTTTGCCAGCAGTCGTGGCAGTGCAGCTGAAGGCTTGCCACATCGACATCATTGTCTCCACTTCCTAGCCCATGCAGATCACCTGGCCCCGCGTTCTTCCGGGATAGGGTTTAAGGCTTTAACACACGAGGAGTTAACACAGCTCATTTCGAGGGACAGGGCTTGCTTACACCCTACAATCCACACCACGGGCTTTCTGGGTTTTCCAATACTGCATTGCACAAAGCATTCACAGTTGGAAAAAACACCACAAAGCACAGATCTGCAAACCAAGCTGAGCTGCGCAGTGTCTGGACGAAGCTTCTATGAGCAACGTTTGCAGGCTTCTCACTGGAACTGTCTGGAGATACCGACTGGCAGAGAATCGGATCTAGTGGTGGCGCAGGTGGAAGCTCTTGTGTTGGGGGTGGCTTCGGTGGGTGGACCACCATAACCTCCAGTGACGGCCTTCGGTCCCTCTTGACACTCTGCGAGCGTCCCTTCCTCCCACGATGAATAGAGCTGCTCCTTTCAGTCCAACTGATTCGTCCGGGAGCAACTGAACTGGTGGCTACGTCCGTCTCGTAACAGTCGGCCAGCATACGATGAAGCTCCCAGAAAGTGTATCGGCCTCTTGTAGGCGACGCATCCATGAACTCCATGTCCGCATATCTGGGCGGAGACTTGTCGATCCGATCCATTGATGCTATGCAAGGCCTCCACTACGAAAAGAGCTCGGCTCGCTGGACCACTTTGACTTGAACAAAACCACACACAGCAGGAACCACGTGCATCTAGGAAAAATCAAGAGTTCCTGGTGACATATTCGTCGCAAACTGGCATTACACCTGCGTCGCGACATTTGTCCATTATGGCTGCTTGGCTCGGTCTAGTCAAGTCGAGACCAAAGATATTGTGGATCAGCAACTTACTCCCCGGGCACTGACTTCTCCGGGTCTGCAGCCGGCGTGAAAACGCTTGGGTCAGCACCGGCCGGCAAATGGCTTACCGTCAACCCGTGAAGCATGAAGCACGGGCCAGCCATTGTGCAAGCTCACTGGAATCACCAGCACAGGCGAGGTTGAGTCAACAATGGCGCTCGAGGCCGGCAAATCAAGGGCATGAAGTACGAGATGGCACAGAAGATCTCAAGCAAGATCAAGGGGTGTGGGCTCTTGCTTGGCAAACCCTCACCTGCATGCTTCCGCTCAGCTGCAGCAACCAACATCACGAGCAAGGAGGACCGGAACGCATCTTGATATTCCTCTGCTTCATGGACAATCCGACGGAATATGACAGTCAATGTTCCGCTCCTTAAACAGCCAAGCTTTGCACCAACTATGTTTGACATGATGGACTGAAACAACGGCATACTTCGGAATAGTTCGGAACAGCTCTTCAAGCCAGCACAACGGAAGGAGAGTGAGGAGCAGCACAATGCCTTTGGCCTGGAACCGCCGTACGGCGACGGCTATAAACACGACCTTCCTGAACTACAGCGAGCCGCGACATTGTGTCTTTTGTCACAAAGCCGGAGCCGGAGCAGCGGGCCCTGTTCTGCCCACGCTGTGGCGGGAAGCAGATTT
>CAJNJA010066741.1:0-22772 GCA_905231915.1 Symbiodinium necroappetens
TAATATATTCTATGATTTTCACGAATCCAATTAGCCTATATATAAAAAATCATAAAAATTATCCATATCTTAATACGACTTTATAATACCTCATATATTCTTTTATAAAATCGTGAAATAAAATATCTATATTTAGATTTTAATAATTATTTATCTTAAACCTAATTCTTAGAATAAAATTTCTCAAATTATTCTATATCATATAAATATACCAATTTTTAAATCTAAATATCCATAAAATTTATAATTCAAGCAATTATTAATAATTCTTAATTAATATATAAAAAAACTATATTTTCCAAAAATAATCATCTCTATTTTTTAATTTATAATATCTATATAAATTGAAATATTATAATCAAATTCTCTTAATTTCGTATTTCCAAATCGAAATAATATAATGTTGAAAGGCTTGTGTGTATGTTGCTTTGCGGAAGCCAGTTCATGATCGAAGTTGGCAAAGGCAAGCACTTACATGACACACGTAGACTCCGGACTTCACTCAGGCATAGAAGTTGTGCGCTGTTTGAAAGCTTACATGTTCGTTACAGTCTGAAAACATAGTGCCGCGCTCCGATGATTGAAAGCCTGTAAGCCCTCCTGGTGCCTCGTATCTTCTACAGGTTATGAGCGCCCAATCACGTTCTTCCTCAGGATCGCATGCTGGAAGGCCCAGCATACTGGAAGGCGAGAGCTCAGGACCGGCCTACGGTACAGCAGGACGAGAAGGCGGGAATCTTTCGTTGCCTGCCCTTCCTAACGGAGTTACTACTAGAAGTCAGACTGCTGGAGTGGGAAGTGAGCGTGAAGGCTTGGGGAGTGCAAGACCTGAACAAACAACCGGACCGGACGCGACGACGGCGAACCAGTCTTTGGGTTTAGGGGGTGAGGTGTATTCAAGCCAACAGCACCCACAACAGCCCCAGCAGGCACCGCAGCCTCAGCAGCCACAAACCACAAACGAACAAGCACAGCAACAGCCAGCAGCAGCAGCTCCTGGTCAACCTTTACCACCACGAGATACAGAACCTGCGCGTGAACTACAACAGCTTCCTTTACGGCATGAACGGGTAGCTGAAGGTGTTCAACAAAGAGCTCATGAGTCCGTGGTGAGACGGGAACTTGTTCAGGAAGTGCACATGCGCCAAACTGATCATGCCCAAGCTGGTGAAGTTTTCGGACATGAAGAAGATGAACACCCCTCGGCGGCTAGGCCAGCGTGGTTTGCACGAGTGAGCGAGGTGATCCAGAGGAGAGTTGTTACCCCTGTGATGGAGCAAGTCAACTCAGCTGGACGTGGAAGCAGACAACTTCAAGCTGAGGCCTCGCCGCAGTCGGTTTGGTATTCCCAGCCAGCGACTCCTACCACGCATGGAAGACCTCTCATGCCTCAGGACGTTCGGCAAGCTATGTCAGCGTGGACCTCGAGGCCTTCTTTGCTGACTCCAAGGCCTAGGCAGCAAGCAGAGGAGTCTTCCAATGCTTCGTTTAGCCAAGAGGTGATCATGGAAGAAGTTCGAAAGCAGGTCAAGGCAGCTTTGGATGAAAGGGAGACGGAGGTGAAAAGGCTTCAAGATAAGAATCAAGAGTTGAGGCAGGTTGTGTTTGCCTTGACTACCAGGGAGTCCGAAGAGGTGATGGATGATCGTGGGCCCGGGACCTTGATGGATGGAAGTTTGGGACTTCGGGGCGTGGAACCTCGGGGCAATCCTAGCCTAGAACGTCAAGGAGCTCAAGATCGTGCCCGGCCTCCTCCTGGACTTCCTGCACAATCTTCAGTACCTGGGGCTGAACTCCCTAGCGGTGGAGCTGGTGAAGCACCCCCAGGTCTTGAGCGTCTTCAAATTGAAGGAGGTGGCCGTGTAGATCGGCCAACACCTCCTGCTGGACTTCCGGCACAATCTCCTGTACCTGGGGGCAATCCTCGAGATCCTGATGGTGAAGAGGCCAGTCAGAAGCACCTCCAAGGACCCGCGGGTATTAGTGTGCACGGCGAAGGATTCCAACCTGGGGAAGGAGAAGGGCCTGGCGTCGGTGCCACGTTTGGAGAGGACAATGCCATGGTGGATCATCTGTATCTTTTGGTGCAGGGAATGCGACAACTTCAGCAACTCCAGATGAACCGCAAAGATCCAGTGGAGGCGGAAGCTGTAAAGGGCAGCGTGGAACTACAGCGAATGCCAGAGCCAGGTGATGCGGCGGTGGAGTTCAACGATTGGTTGTATATTACAGAGCAGCAGCTTGGTGCCCTGACGGACAATACGAGCTCATGGTTTGCCAAATGCCTGGCGTGCGCCAGGGAGGCCTACGTGCGATATCAAGGAGCCTCAGCCTTGGAGCGGTTGAGTATGTCTCCCACGATGACCGAGGAGCTCAAGGATGCCAAGTGGTTTCGCTTGGAGCGACGGGTGCTCTCGCTCCTCCTCGCTGCTATGTCGAAGGCGGTGAGAGAAGACACGATCACCCATAGAGTGGAGAGCGTGGCTGGAGTTCTCTACAGACTTCACGTTCTTTATCAGCCAGGTGGTGCGATGGAAAGAACAGCAATATTGAAACACCTGGAAGGAGCCCCGGGTTCTGAAGATCCAGGAGAAGTTGTTACACAGCTGAGACGATGGAGACGTTATCTGGCGCGGGCTGAGGAGATGTCTATAGCCCTTCCGGATGCGAGTCTGCAGCTTCAGGGGATCGAGAAGATAATGGCCCGGGTGCTGGAGAAGTTTGCTGATGGGAAGTTTCGCCTCGCCTTGGCGAGAAACGAGCTGAGGCTTTCCTCAGCCCCCACGTCGGAGACGGTGTTGAAGTACTACCAGCATGCCTTAGCAGAGCTCCAGCAGGTTACCCCCAATGTCAAGAACAATCAAGATGGAGCGAGGCTAAAGGGAGCAAACACAACCACGGCGGCGACCCCTGGGACCGGAGGCTCAGGATCACCCACTACGTCTCCGAAGAAGGGAAAGAATCCATGCAAGTTCTTCCAGAGTGAGGCGGGCTGCAGACGTGGCAACAACTGTACCTACGCCCACGAGTTTCTTTCCAAGGCCGATCGCAAAACAAGGTGTTGGACTTGTGGTGCCACGGGCCACCGCCAGCAGAGCTGCCCAACGACTACCAATGATGGAGCAAAGGGAAATGGGAAGCAGCAAGGCCAGCCAGCCTCAACCTCAACGGCGAATACGACTTCCTCTACCAGCACTGCGGCTAGGATACAAGCTTCTATGGCCGAAATTCCATCCTCTGGAACTCCTGCTCCCTCGGACCCTGTAGCGACTACCTCTACTACTACATCAGCGCCACCGACAGGAGATGAAGCAGCGGCGCACCGGGAGGAAATGAAGAAGCTACTCAAGGAAGCGAGCTCCATGCTAAGCAAGATTCAGTTGATGGGAGCAAGGGTGGAGGACACCAACAAGGCCACAGAGGAGTTGGAGCTCTTGCTCAGGTCAGCGGGCATGGATCAGCACGGTTTGGTGTTGCTCGATTCGGGTGCTTCCCACCCTTTCAGACCTCCTGTTGACACCAATGAGTTTGAACGGGCGACCAACGTTGGAGTGGAATTGGCGGACGGCCAAACGGTGGAGTTGAGACAGACTACAACCGGCACCCTTCTCAAGCAAAGCGGAGGCAACCAGCATGCGCCGATTGTTCCGCTAGGTTCTCTTGTACAACAATTGGGGTGCTCGGTCTCTTGGTCAAGACGTGGAGGGCTTCAAGTGGTGTACCCGGTGCACGGCAACCTCAAAATCAAGATGAAGGGGTCCTGCCCCTACATCTCTGAGTTGGAGGCGCTTCGTCTGATAGCCGAGATCGAGGATAAGAACCTGGAAGGCCTTCAGCAGGCGACTATAAGAAGCCCATGGTCCTCTTCATCTACCAGTGCAATTCTTCCCTGGGATTTAAGCTTGGAGGATTACGTGAGCACTGGAAACCGAAGCAGTGCATTAAGGGCTATGATGGACCCGTCCTTCCCTATTCCTTTGGAGACAAGTACTGAGAGATTTGGGTTTGTTGGCCCTTCGAATTTGGACCTGAGTGATGAGTCGGGCTTGAGCTACCTGAAGGCTTTGCCGGTCAACAGGAAGATGAGAAGGAGATTGCATGGTTCGCGATGGATTGTGCACCTGTATGACGGGAAGAATGAAATTGCCACGGAGGAGCTCAAGAAATTGGAGAAGGAGGATGTTGTGGTCTTGGAGATCGATCTTCAGCGTTCTAAGGTGTACAATATGAAGGGCTGGAACAATATCATGAGGGCCTTGTTGTGGGCGGCGTGCCGGGGACAACTTGAAGGGGTTCTTGGAGGCCCCCCACGAGGAGGAGTTGGTGAGCTGAGGCAGAAGCTGATGTATCTGTGGATGGTGGCGGAAAGGGGATCTGTAGTTCACCATATGAGGAGCCCTTTTCTTTTCATGGAGTACCCAGACGAGATGGACTGGTGGAGTTCATTGGAGTGGAGAGGATTTCGTGATGAGCACCAACTTTCTCATGTATGTGTTGATACTGAACACGATCAATAATTTCATGGAGCCACCAATATGAACTTCATGAACTACCTCAGCGGCAAGGCAACAACTACCAAAAAGGGCTCTCCAGCAAGATGGACTTCTCGTCTGATGGAGGCTATGAGTCAAAGAATGGAGAAAATGGCCTGATCGTGTTCGACAAGCACAGTTACTTTGCAAGATGGAAGGCCGCCTTGAAGAGATGACGGAGAAGGAGCTCAAGCAGTGGGCGAAGCACGTGAGGGATAGACATGTTCCTTTCCACAAAAGATGTAGAACTTGCGTTACACGCGCAGGTTCTGGAAGACCTCACCGCAAGGTCTTGAACCCCTCGGCCTATGTCTTGAGCGTTGATGTGGCAGGTCCTTTCAGATAAAGGGGAATTGATGTCGACGGCAAGTACCGCTATGCACTGGTTGGTTCCTACTATATGCCAAGGCTGGAAGGATACAAGGACATCGATATCCCCGTTGACTTGCAAGAGGATAAAGGAGAACGTGATCCAGGCCCAGTACATCCAGAAGACGATGGAGGACGTGATCCAGGCCCAGTACATCCAGGAGACGATGGAGGACGTGATCCAGGCCCAGTACATCCAGGAGACGATGGAGGACGTGACTCAAATCCAGTACAACAGGAGAGGGGCGATGATGGTCGTGGTGTGGGTCCAGTCGTTTATGACGATGATGATTTCTTAACCGAGGAGGAGTCTCAAGAGCCACCGTTGCCCGAGAGTGATCGAGTTGACTTAGACCAGAAAAACGATGAGTACCGTAAGCTCTACGATGAGGTCTACAAGGAGGTTGGTGATTCCATCGAGTACCAGACGTTGCTCTATGTGGTCCCCTTGAAGTCCAGGCAAAAGCTAGATGTGAACACGGCTATGAGAAGGATGTACCTGCAGTTGAGACAAGAAGGACACCCTGTGGCTCGTGTCCATTCAGACAGGGCGAGAGAACTGAAGTCGGCGACGTTGAGGCAGTGGTTATATGAAAGAGACGTTTGGATCACCACTGGTGAGTCCCAAACCCCTCAGCAGAATGGCAGGGCCGAGGCAGCAGTGAAGAACCTGAAGAAGTATGCCAAGGTCCTATTGGGGAGTTCTTCGCTTCCACGGGAATGTTGGCCCTTAGCAATGAGCTTCTCAGCCCAGCGACAACGTAAGCGAGCTCTAGGACAACCTACAAAGGGAGAGCCCGGCTTTGGCACAAAGGTAGCAGTGAAGTCGAAGGTGTTTGGGACAGGTGGTTCCTACGACCTTGATCCAAGGTGGCGTGAAGGACGGTTTGTTGGCTATAGTAGCGACGTCAGGAATGGCTTGTGGTTAGGTATGACGACGGAACCTTCGTTACAAGTTGCCATGTTCGTGATGGTTTGGTGGACGCAGAGGCGCTTGTTGAAGAGGAACCTTTGGAAGTTGATCTACCAGTTCCAACAAGAAGGCTGCGAGCGAAGGCAAGGCTAGCCCTGATCACCAGCCCCTACGAGGACATCGAGAACTATGCCAGAAACCTCAATGTTGAAGAGATGTACGAGCCCGAAGATATTTTGGCTCTTTGGGAGAGATTAAAAGAAATACCGCGTCCTACGAGAAGGGGAGCCAAGGTGATGACAGTCAAGGAAGATGGCGGCTCCTTCTATGCCGGCTGCTTCACGCATGGGGGAGTCTGCGGTATTATGAAGATGGCTAAGCTGCTCCCGAATATGACCGCCTATCTTGTGAAGGCTGCCAAGGAGATCACTGGAAAACCCAACTTTGGTTGTGTGGCCATCGTGGAGAATGTGAACATGGGACCGCATCGTGATAGCCACAATCAAAGTGGAACTACAAACACCGTGACGGCCTTGACGAAGTTTGACAATGGTCAAGTGTGGGTGGAAAAGAGCGACGAGGAATATGGCTACAACGATGTGTGGAGAGAGGTCAAGCCTGATCAATGGAAGAGAGGAGTCTTACATGAACTTCATCGAGGTGAGATCGTTTCGTTTTCTCCTGGAAGTTGGCATCAGACCGAACAATGGAAGGGACGCCGCGTTGCGCTCCTCACTTATACCCCCCGCCTTACAAATTTGGGAGCGAAGGATGAGGAGGAGTTGCGTGGTTTGGGTTTTGAGCTTCCTCCATGTGATGAACAGCCAAATGACAACCAGGACAGCGAGAAAGCGCAGCCTACAATGTTTGCCCCTCTTCAGGAAGATGATGATTCCTCATGGTACTTGAGATTGGCCCAACTCAATGAGGACCAACAAGATCTACTTGAAGAACTACAAGAGCGATCGGTCACATTGAGACGCCTACTTGAGGAGGAGGAAATTCTGTTGGAAGAGTACCACCGAATGGGCAAGCAAGTCACGCAGGAAGCCGACCTCACCCACCAGCTGCTCGTTGACATGATCGAGCAGACTGCCGATGAGATGGTTCAAGCGGAGGGAGAGGAAATTGCCAGGTGCCTAAAGGGCATAAGTTGTGACACCCCCGACAACCAAGAGATTGACGATGTGGAGAAGCATCTCCGCGAGCTCGAGGGTGAGTTACAAGTTGTCTTGAATATTCCCTTGGACCAGGTGAAAAAGAACCTTGAGCTATGGGTCCCAGCTATCGACAAGGAGCTCAGTATTCTGTTCAAGGATGGCAAGGACGCTACCTTGAGGCGTATAACCTTGAAGGAGGCTCAGGAACGTGAGCGAAAGGGAGAGTTGACCATTGTGCCCAGCAAGCTGGTGTTCATATGCAAGCCGCCCAATCAAGGAGCTGTGTCAGCTCCCTCATCTTCAGATGGCTCAAAGAAGAAGGAGGGCAAGGCAAAGTGGAGAAGAAAGTGTCGTTTGGTGCTATGTGGTAATTTCGCAGAACGGTCCGAAGGCCAAAGCCAAGCGGAGCTCTACGCAGCGGGAGCCTCAGCGGATTCGATGAGGGTGGCTTTAACCCTGGCAAGCGTCTGCTACTGGGCCGGTGCCGGCTCCGACATTAATGGGGCGTTTTTGCTGGCGCCTTGGCCGCGGCACATGCGGCGCTACGCCATCCTGCCACCAAAGACGCTCATCATGGCCGAAAGGGCCACGGCACTCGAAGCGTAGGAGGTGGACAGAGCCCTTTATGGGCTGCGCGAAAGCCCGGCGATATGGAGCGACTTCAGGAGAGAGCGCCTACGGTATGTAAGGGTGCCTTGGAAAAATGGCCACTTGATATTCAGAGCTACAATAGTCGACCCGGAGGTTTGGATGATCCTCTACTGTGTTGAGGGAGCTTCTGATGTCTTGGCGGGTGTCCTTGTCACCTATGTCGATGATCTACTGTATTTGGCAGAGAACCAGGTTATTGTTACACTTCATGCATGGTTTTGCGAGGAATGGCCGAGCAGTCCGCTTGAGTGGACAACGGATGGCACCAAGTATTTGGGAGTGGAGATTGTACAAAAGGAGAACTACTTCCTCATTTCCCAAAGAGGTTACTTGGAAAGCTTGGTGAGAAACTATGGCCTGGAACCTGGAGGGCATGTTCGTCTACCATGTCCCCGTGAGTGGTTGGTGGACGAAGACGGCGACGATTTGACCGCCAACGAAGAGCAGTTTACTCCAGAGGAGCTAAGAAGAGCTCAAAAAGTGACAGGAGAATTGCTCTGGGTGACAAGGGCGAGACCGGACATCCTCTTCGTGGTGACGATGATGGCTTCAGCATTGTCGAGGCGGCCCTGTCATGTTTATCGAGTGGGCCTGAAAGTCATGGCTTACTTGGCTGCCTCTATGGATGTTCAGCTATAGCTTGGTGGAAGACAACCTACAGGACAGCACCAGCAGCAAGCACCAACAACAGCAGCACCACCCAAACCAGAAGCAGCTTCCCACTGTGCAAACATAGGGTTGAGGTTAGAAGGGTTCTCGGACGCTTCTTTCGCGCCGTTTGGTGGACGTTCATATGGAGCATCAACCATCACGCTCAACGGTTCGGTGATTCCTTGGAAATGCGGACACCAAGCATTTACAACTATGTCGGTTGCAGAAGCAGAGTTATATGAGGCAGCTCAGACCACCCTGCTGATGAAAGGAGTTCATGCGCTGATTATTGAAATCGTTGGGAAAGAAATTCCGCAAACCTTGTACATTGATAACAGTGCCTCTGTTTCGTTGATTGGAGGTTGTCAAGGATCGTGGCGCACGCGCCACCTCAAGGTCAGATGTGTATTCATTTCTAATATGCAATAGCGAGGAGAACTCACTGTAAGCCATATCAGTGGGCAGTTCCAACTGGTAGATCTGCCCACCAAGCTTCATGGCAAGGTGCGCCTTGCCGAGCTTATGAGTCTATGGGGCTTTATCGGGGGCCCGCTGGCAACCATCAACGACAAGGTGAAGATCGCAACCTTAATGTGCCTCATGATAGCCTTGCAGGCTGTTCCTATAGAGGCTGCGGAGGTTGCAGAGAAGGTGCCTGGAAGGAATGTTTCGCTGGCTGGGCTTGATGAGCTGACTGTTATAATAGTGCTGGTTTGCATTACAGCAGTAAGCATGTGGGAGCTTGGGAAAAGGATCGCCTTTTGGGCACTGGGAATCAGGGAAGAGACTGCGAAGGAGAGGAGGGTTCGCAGGCTTCGAGATCTGGCGAGGACAGCAGCCCAGGAAGAACTGGACCGAGAAAGCCTATGTCGAGAGATCGAAGTTGAATCAGAGGCCTGGCGTAGACCCCTGAGGACCTGCACAGCCGATTATGCTCCTACAGCGACTGTGAGTACGCGAGCCGCGGCGACACAAACGCCACCACTACGGGAGCCAGAACCGCGAGTCGAAACTCGCATAGTCTATCAGAATCACCCGGTACCGGACGATGTGCCTGTGAATCAGTTCTGGAAGACTACGGACCACCGAAGCCGTATCCACACTCAGAGGGATTGCCATGGCCTTCGCAATGCTGGGACAGTGTTCTTGACAGAGTACTGCGCCTACTGTGAGGGTCGCCGTCCTCTAATTACAAGGCCAAGGTGAGTGAGTGCAGACATAAGCAAGGCTATAACCTCGATGGAGACGTTAACATATTTAGATGCCAACATAAGGCCGTCTGGTTGTGTGCTACAGAATACAAGATTTACTCGTGGAGCGAGTAATCACAACGATAGCTTCCGCACTCCATGTATAGAGTGGTCTCTTTCGGATGAAAGAGCCCAAGGAGGAGTGTTAAAAGGCTTGTGTGTATGTTGCTTTGCGGAAGCCAGTTCATAATCGAAGTTGGCAAAGGCAAGTACTTATATAACACACGTAGACTCCGGACTTCACTCAAGCACAGAAATTGTGCGCTGTTTGAAAGCTTACATATTCGTTGTAGTCTCAAAATATAGTGCCGCGCTCCGATAGTTGAAAGCCTATACACCATACTAATAATCTAATGAAAAATTATGACAAAATTCTCGAATAAAATATCATATTTTTAAAAAAAACCTCAATCTTCACGCCTTTTCTATACTTCCATTATACCCTCTCCATCTCGTACGATATTGCCTTTCCACACCCCTCCCACAACAAACGCCCTTAGCCTCTCTACTACTCAATTTCGCTTTCTCCCCACTCGACAACTCTTGAGTATTCGCGCCAATTCGACAACTCATGTGTATTCGCACCACACGCGCCCTCGATTGTCATTGCGTGAGACTCCTCATCCTCCGTCACTTCGTAATACCTCGGCACATCCTTTACTATATTACAATATGTAACTACAATCGATATCTAATCAACCTCCTTCTAGAATCAAACAAAATATAGAGTACATAAGAATTAAAATTCAGTATAGTATTACAAAAAAATAATAATAACTAAGGACCGCGTAGCTTGAAGTTTCAATAGAACGACGATAAGATCCAATGCTTATCGACAGGCGCAATGAAATGAAAAATGGAATACACGAATTTAGTAATCACGAAATCCTACCTTTCTCGATTTCCGGAGTTTCGTACAACACGAGACCCCGAAACGCTTAGCATTTTTCAGGGTTTCGTACCACGTAACGCGTCTAGTACGAAACCCTCAAAACCGTGGGCTTCGTGCTAAGGACTCGCCTTTAATTTAAATGCGGACAGCCGCAAGCTTGCCGACGATACCAAAATCGCGGGAGTTTCGTGTTTTCGTACCGGCAGCCGTCGTGCGCAAATCCCAAAGCAGAGGAAACGCGCAGTGTTTTATAGAGTAAAATATCTCTCTACCTTTACATCGATTTTTCCAATACAGTATCATAGATATATCATAATTTTATCTTGATTCATTTAAGTCAAAGGTTTCAGTTCATGTCATTGGTCTACACAAACGGTTTCAGATTGATTCAGAAGCCGAAGCTGAACGAACGAACGGATCCGTGATTCTACGTGACCTTGACCTCAGGGTCTTGTGCTTTTTCGGCTCGGCTCATAGCTCAGCATCGTCCAGCATCATGCCGGTTTTCTTTTCGCCACCGGTGCCTGCCAAAGAATGTGACTTTCTGGTAAACAATGGTAAACACCTACGAGCACTGCAAAGGTCTGTTGCAAGCGTCGTGCCGTTTTGCATTTTTTGCATCTCAGCCAGCTGCCGCATACCGGATGTGTCACGACCTGGTCCTGGCTTCCCTTCCCGGCGTCACGACCCCACAAAAGACAAACAAACGCAATCGCAAATCGGCTTTGCCACGGCTCTTACCGAATAAACCATCACTGGTCTGTGCCTGGAGAGGGCATCCACCATCTCTCCGCTGTGATTCACTTTCATCGGCTGGGACCAAAAGTGTGGTCCCATCAGGCTGACTGGCCCGACTCGAGAAAGCGCTCGTCTTTAAAATGACTCGCACTTGGAGAATCAACGGTGCTAAAAAACATCAAACACGAGCAGCTTCCCGACCAGTTCCTGTGGTGCATTGCAACCTGTGCAAGAGTATGGCAAGTTTCGCAGATCAGTCGGGAAGGCACCGCCGCAGTGACACTTATCTAGTTGTGGCTGCCTGACATGGTGAGACCTAAAGAGGCACATCAACCTCCGATTCCCTCTTCTTAGGGCTCAGGGCTGTGCTCGAGTCTGCTTGAGGGGATCTGAGGCCGAAGCGCTGCTTTGGGACTTCTCCTCTGGTGACACCCCTGCGCGTCGACAAGGCTGAGAAGCCTGAGAGCAAAACAGCATCCCTGCTCGCCGCTACGAGTAAGTGACGACAAAGCAACTGAGTCTGAGTGCCCAGCATGTGCACGAGCTCTGGGAAGAGCAGTATGTACAAACAACTCGCGATGCAACCTGCCCGACATGTTAGGAAGCTCAAGAAACCTTTCGGTTTACCAATTCGGTCTTTGGGGGCCGTTAAGGACCTTCAGCTCAAAGCTTCACACCGCTTTAGGCCGGCCTTCGTCACCAGCGGCGCCGACATCCACGCAATATCACGCAATCAACAAATCGAGAGCGGTTGCTTCTGGGCATATACTTTTCTATACCATGATAAATATAGTGCACTATACTCTGCTTTACTATAATAATATACTGCAAACTGATAAATTTAAAATTTCGATGTGCATGAATATCACGTAGCAAATACGCTTCGTGCCTCAACCCTCCGGCCTGGATGTCAGGAATGCTCCAGAAATCTAGAAGAGGATCACGAACTGACTGCCGTTCTTGCCTAATCATCTAATCTTCCAGCATATACGTTTCTGCGACTCATGGGTGTATGAAGGGACTACTGCCAAAAGCAAGCGCATCATCGTGGGGTCTGGCATGTATCAACACCAGGCACGGCGGCCCAAGAGATCGGAAAGGATGGCGCTGGCCGTGCAAAATGCGATTCTTCTCTGCATCTGAAACAGCAGCTTCGATGACACCTTGTTATTATTTAAGTATGGAAGATGTATGAAGATATGCAGAAAATTGAAATTCGCAGAAGATGGAAGCCCCGACCCCATGATGTTATGGACACACCGCACGAATCAAAACGAAGAAGCTAAGCTAGACATGAGTGCGCATGGTCCCGTTTCCACTGCAGAACCCCTTACGGAAAACAACTGGAGGCTAGGCTGAACCCCAAGCCGCTAGCCACGTAACTTGAGCTCTGCATAACCTCCGTTGAGAACTCTCGTGGAGCTTCTTCCATTCGATGGCATGTTCACGATCACTATCAGCGATTCAGCACTGACTTGCCCACGTTCCAAACCTTGTACAGAAGCATGTAGCCTCCCTAATGTCTAGCACGTCACTCAACACCTGAAATTCTGTGTCGCACGTGCCCCGGCAAGTCAGGCTAGGGCCATGCTGCTCACACCCGCGCGACTGGAAGGCTCCACAGCAATCTGTTGCAAGCACTTGTTCGAAGAGAACTCGTAGGTAATGGCCTTGTGGCCATCAGCAGCATGCCATCAAGTGACTGCAAGTGGCTCACACGACATTCGCCGGTCCAGTTTTTACTATTCATCAAACTTCACATCAGATTGCATGAGAAACGCGCCGTGCGATTCCAATCTGTCTCAACACTAGGGTCCCACCAGAGCCCGATGGCAGCTTCGGGATAGTTCAGGATACTGATTAATCTATGTACACAATGCTACAATGTGCTATGCATACTTCAAGGCAAAGAACATCCGGCCATTACCCCAGTGTCGAGAAAGACCTGCTGTCTGTCACATGGTCGCTGGTCCAACTAGGAATGAGGAGACCCAGCGAGCGATGCATCTAGCAGATAGACTCATGTGGCGATGATCGGTTGTACTCCGGAGTGGAACCAGGACCACGTGGCAACCCCCGCTACAAATCTCAGAGTGACTTCGTCACCTCTCTGCTGTCGAACCCAGAAGCACAGGAGGAGCATCGCGCTCAAAGCTTGGAAAAACGTCTGTAAGTTCCTAAGTAGTGCATGTGAGGCTTCTCCTGCGCAGTTGGCTTCGTAACGAAGGGGGTACGCTAAGCGCCCACACGCTTTGCTAATCTGCGTTTCGGCAGCGGCCCTGGAAGTTGCTGAGATCCTGCCCCAGGGAGTGGCTGGGACCGCAGCTAGGAACGCACGAGAAACACAAATGGACTTCAGAGGTCCTTATGGCATTAGGCGAAGCGGACGGAGTCCGCCTGAAGCTCGCGACCTGCGCGGTTGCCGCGGCTTGGTGGATGCTTCGTCTCACGACTTACCTTGACATGACCATCTAAATTCAACGAAACTCCGCTGCGTCCTATCCGCAAGCTGCACATGCAGAAGCACAGCAGGTCAGTAATACTGCTGCGGATGACGCAAACGCCAGCAGCACGAACTTTTTCCGCTCAACATCTACCATCCCTTCTGCGATCACGGCTCCGTGATCGCGAAACCTCAGCTTCACTCTCGGCGAATTGGGGCTTTTGCAAAAAAATGCCGCCGTGGAGCAGAAACCCCAAAGCGAGGTCTTGGAGTCATTTTTACGCTCTTTGCACATCCACGTCATGGCACAATGTCGCGTAATTTCTGAATCTCGAACACTGCATTCACAAATGACAAACCCTTCTCGTCCCATCAGGAACACGTAGGGGAAACAGGGTGACCTAGCAGGGTGCGGGGAGATGTTGCAGGGACGACGGTGTGACGAAATCCGATGTGGTGAAGTATCCGAATTCTGGATTACTGCGAACCTTTGGTTCAGACGTTATGTGCAACAAGTGGTTCGCGCAAAAAGCATCGAATCTGCCGAGAGACTTGCATGGGAGAGGTTGGATCGGCTACCTGCAAAGTCTGGCAGTAAGCTGCCTTCCAGATCTTCCGGCAAAGTACAGCACAGTTGTACGACGGTGCCATGTTACAAAAGCATGTAGATTGCATGCCGCTATACCGCTCCACAAGGGTGCTTTGTACCACAACACTTTGCTAGCATCTTGCATCGTGTTGCTGTATTGCTGTGTGAAATGCTTCGCTGCGATGACTTTTTCGACACCTCTCAAGACATTGTCAGTTCTAACGGATTCTAACCGTTGCAGATGAAAGCGAACATCTTGTTTGTTTAAGAAAAAGCACATGTATTTTGAAACCCTGACTTTGCTACTACGGGCCTGGATTCTGCAATCTCATCACTTTCAGTTTGTGGTGTGACACTGCTACTGGTACCAGCATGGTGACAAAATGTGCAAGGGCGCCCTCGGATGGATACGCGCCATATTAAGGGTGTTGGGTCGTACTTTACTACAAAAACGTGCTACAATTCTTACGTCATGGCCTCTTGGGGGGCTTTATCGAATTCCCGAATGAGACATTGATGACAGATTCAGATCTAGGGCACCTTACAGCCAAGAAGTCAGAACCGAAGGGAAAGAAATGTACGAGAGTCGACATCTGGATTCTAGGTTTCGTTTCCTGGAGTTCGACTGTAAACTAAGCCGTTCTTCTCAGTAGTAGTAGCATAATAGCGATTCGAACCACTGAGAAGATAGCCCTTGTTTTGGAACCCGCCGTAGACACCAGTGGCATGCAAGACCCTAGACTCCCGCAAACCCTAAAAATCACCTAGTAAACCCCATAAATGCCGGTAATAGCCCGGAACCCCGGCAAACCCAGAGCCTGAGCCTCTTGGCAGGCCCTTGCCTGACAGGAGAAGGATGAGAGGGGGTTGTGGGGTTCGGGGCTTTAGGACCCTAGTGCGGGAGTTAGGACGAATAGGCGGCTAGGGTATTTGAGGGCTTTGTAGCCCCAGAGATCCCGGTGCTCAGAATTTTGGGGTCAAAGTCGAAGGGCTCGAGAGGCCGGGATTGAAGTCCAGCCATTGAATCCATCTTACTCGTGCTCCGTAAGTTGATACCGGCCCTCAGAATCAGGAGTGTGTCAAACCAATGATTAGAGCTTACGAAAAAAGACACCCCAGCCGCATGCCTCCCGAAGTAGTCGCAGGTCGCGCGAGCAGGACTTCATCTTTTTCCGCTTGTCCGGTGGAGGGAGGGGCCTGGTCACCAAGTTTGTCGAGTTCCGCGCCATTACAACGGCTTCGAACAGACATTGTCGAAGAAATCTGACAGGTGACCCCCAACGAACTTCATAGTCACTTGGAGGCAACGACAAAGAAAATTGAAGCACCGAGCATTGCCCGAACCACCAGGGTAGACCAGATGGCCGGATGGAGCTCATCTCCTTTACCCTGCATGGCACTTAACATTAACTGCTTTGCAGCCAAGCATCTTGTCCGTCCACTCAAACTGGCCATCCAAGCGAAAGCCCTGCCTGCAGGTCACACACAACTGACTAATACAGCGGCACACCTTGGCGTGCTAGGCACCATGTCTGATTCTGCCTTTCGAAGAGCTTTCGGAAAAGGCCACGCCTGAACCAGACGCACAGGTCGAAACACAAAAAGAGATGAAATCTTGGAGATGGCACCACGCTCAGGTGAACATCTCTACAAACTTTGCGCACTGTGTGACACTCAGGTGCTGAAGAGGTACAAGTATTCGTAGTCTGGCTGGTCAGCGTACCCCAGTGACTTCGAATAGGCGATGAACTCACCTGAATTGCTGGTTTCCGCTTTCTCAGATCTATGCTGCTGCGGGTCCACGCTGCGTGCAGGCGGGACTCACTCTCACTCTCTTCTTTCTCTGTCTGTCGTGGGGGCTAGGGTGAAGGGGTAGCCCCCCTTCACCGCGCGCAGTTGCGCCACCGACTGTTGTGGGGCGAATAATGAATTGGACGCTCGCCACAAACGCAGGGGCTTTCGTCTTTCACTCTCTCTCTTCTCTCGAATCTCAGTCCCCGGCGAAATTCGTCAGGGAATCCCTTGCCTGAGTCACAGCGCTCAAGAAACAACCGCAGGGCTGAACAGTCTTAAGCCAGGCTGACTCACAGCCCAGCATCTCGAAACGCCACCTGAATTTCAGAACGAATCCAGTTGAGGCTCAAAGCTCCTCATCGCTTGTCTGCATCTTTACACCTGAGCAAAAAGTAGCTCTCTATCCGAGCATTGCACAGGGCCGAGCACAGGCAGACTGTAAATGCAGCTCGGCGCCCGACGGCCGATGGCCTTATGCTTCGATTTTTTGGAGTGAGCCTGCGTGGCGCCCAGAGACCAATTTTTGAAGTAGACTCACTTGTTGGGTGTGCAAGGCGATCAAGCCATATGCCTTGAGGCCAAGCCAAGGCAAGTCGCCTGATTGCAGCCGTCTGCATGCTACTGTCATCAAAGCGGCCGTCCTCTCTTTTTGAATTGCGGCGCCTCGAAGAAAATGCACAAACATGTAGCCTGCCAAGCGTAGCGTTATGAAGGCTTGCTTGGCCCACGGCCAACAGCAGCACCAACACTCAGCTTGCCTGTGGCTTCTAAGTCATCGCGACGACTCGCGTCAATCCCTTCATGCACATTGATCGAGCTGTACCTCAGGAGAGCTCTGCCGTCCCAGGCCTGGATGCTCTTGGGGGGGGGGTCCCCTTGTGGCTTATCACTTCCCCGTATCCGAGCTCGACCTCCTGGGGCCCGTAATCAAGTACCATGCACGAAAGCAAGTCCAAACGGCAGCCACACGCGGCGCAAAGCTGCACAAGAAACCCAACGATTGCAGTTCTGAAGCTGGATCTAGCTGAGGGCTGGGCCGCACGGTGCCTCGGAAGAAGGTTGAAGGCTCTGGGGCGTAGTAGATGAGACTTTCTTGCAGTAACCAGGGTTTGCCGTCTTGAGCTGCAGGACCCGCGGTTCGGTAATGTATGAGTCTGTTGTAAGCCGCGCTCCCGTGCCGGTGCACAAATAATGGTGGGTCTACCCACAAGATGAACAGGAAACTCTTGAAGAAAGTGAGGCCGCCGCCGGTTACGCCGCTCCGCTTCTTGCTGGAACATGCCATATGCCTGAAACGTACTGGCGCTTCTGGTCACATCTATGGGAGAGGTTCCTGTGACCGACCACTTCTCAAGCAGCACGGCACTAAGAACAGCACCGGCCGTGCTTGTCAATGTATCCTTGCGCTTGAGAGGTTTCGAAACCGAGAGCTGACATGTAGATCTGTCCAGATTGGCGGGGAAATTGGATTCTGCTGATCGTTAGGGTTCTGGGCCATCGAATGCCATCGACAGGATATAGAGCTCTCTTGGATCCAAGCTGCCACAGTTGTGTGATACGACCTACGCTTTAACAGGTGCGAACGGCCAATCAGACGACGTGGGCAAGCGTTGAAACCGCTGCCACGTGGCTTTTTGCAAGCCCGAAGTCTACGATGTAGACTCTGCTGCTGTGTGCCTCGGGGGAGTACATGGAAAGGAGGAACTGCTCTGAGACAGAGAGGACACGTATGACACGTCTCCCACTGAGGCTGGATCTCCCAAACCCATCAAAAAGTTGTGCGGCCTGAGCTGACTTAGTGGGCGGAGGACCGTGGCACGGCCAAACTGGGATGCGGCCGAAAAACTTGATGTCTCTGTACAAAATGCCGCAGTTGTGCACGTATTCGAGGCGGTCGATTATCCTAAGCTTGTGGTCTCATCTTCCCAAGAGGACACCACCAGATGCAAAGCCGTTCATGGCACAAGGTCAAGATCAACTGCTGTACAAGGATGTCAGTGGAAGACTGCGCAAGCAGCATGGACTTGAAGATTACTGCAATGCGCGGACTGGACTAGCTAGCCTCTTGCTGCCTCCAAGCGACTGAATGGCGACTGTCAGTACAGTCTTCAAACTAAATGATCCACAGTGCTTGAAGCATGCATCCAGTGATGGCCCAAGCCTCACGCACACAACGACAGTTCTCGCTTGATGAAACCTGACCCGAAGGCCAAGTAGCACATGTCACGTCAGGATGCCGATGAACGAAATGACATGCGGCATGCACAAGACAAGGGGCAAATCCATGACCATCATGTCGTACTGCCCCTCAGTTCCAACCCATCCTGAAGTTCGCACAGAGCTATTCTCTTGTCCAAGTTCTGCGCAGAAATCTTAGACGCGACTAAATTTGAAGCTTCCGGTGAGGCGAAAGGCGGAGACCAGGTGCCTTGACATCCTGGCCCAAAAACAGCCGAGGTGCTGATGAGAGGCCACTGAGGATCCTGGGGACGGGATCGTCTGGGTGTGAGGTGCAGAGGATCGCAGGAGTCCATGCAGCATCAATTCGGTCGTCAGAATGGTTGTGCCTTTGGGATCTGTACCGGTTCATGGGTTTGTATAGGATTCGAGAGCATTTGGGGCAAGCAGAATTTGCCACCAGCGAGCCTCACGGCTGTGCAGACCGAGAGATGTGTAGAACTTCGCCTCTTCCAACCTGGGCAGAGTTCCCAAACGTCTCACCCAAGTAATGGAGATGCTCCGGTTGCTAATCACGTCGAGCATACTTGTCCCGTCCCCCCTAGAACAAGTGCGGGTCACACCAAAGGTCTCGCCCTCCTGAAAAGCTCACAGCACACCCCTTCCCTGCGAACAGCTGGAGTGAATTCACATTCCATGCAAAAGGGCCTCAAACTCTGACGATTTCCGCTTGTGGCGGCAGATCTGCCGAGGCTCAGGCAGCTTTGCACCCTTCTCTGAATGGTGCCATTCCTCGGACAAGGCATTGCGCCCTATGCAAGTCAAGGAGTAAGCTGCCAAGGCCACTACGACTTTGATGGCCACGTTGTCACCTGATGTGCTTTGGAACTTCTGGCCCACAGGCTTCCAGCCAGCCACCACCCAGATCCGAGAGGTTGGGACGTTGCGTTGCAATTCTGGAATGATGTTTGTCGAGGCCCCTGTGAAGTTCTGATTCTTACAGTCCTTCTACATCGTGGAAAACCACGGGCTTTGCCAAAACTTGCCTCCCCTGTCCGTGTCTTCAGCCACAACAAGGTCGGACATGTGGCTGTGCATGGCTGTGCAGCGGCAGCAAGTCAATCTGAGCTCAACGCCCGATTCGTCTTCCTTCCCCATGTAGACTTCCTTCGTTGTGTTTTGAAGCTTTCTGCTTACACTTGTGACAACAGATGGCATGACTGCTCTCCACATCAAAATGATCCCAGCGACGCTGTAGGAGCCAGAGCCAATCTCGCCCTGCAGCCGGAAGCGCCCCGCAACCTGAAGGGTCCCACTGCCATCGCGCTTTGTGTGTAAACCGTGCTGTCTGCATGAACAGCCATGGGCCCGTGACGAAGAGTCCACCACACTTCGACGGCCCTCTAAACTGCCCGTGCCGGACTATCGGACACGCTGACGAGACTAGATTCCGGAGGGCCATCATCGCGACATTCTTACAAGCTGTGAGTGTCCAAGCCGCAACCGTTGGCAGCGGAGGGGGATGGAGCGACGAAACCTCCGACGACTCCTGGCAATCAAGAACCCTGGGTGGCCGCCTTTTCATGTACCTGTTTACTTCTTGCTTGTCACGTCACCAAAAGACTACTACTGTTGGTGCGAAACGGACGGCTAAACAGAAGCTGTTGCGAATGATCAGGGAGGTGGCATGAGATGCATGCTCCAATCTCTTCGGTCTTAGGCCGGTCCAGACCTCTGGATCATCTTCCGTCTCTTCTTCGTACTCTTCCTCTTCTCCTGCTGGGCTGCAGAAATCTTCGAAACTCGAATTAAATTACTAATCCGGGCATGGTCATCCCTGGCGTATGTCTACGCAGCGAGGAGCTGTGGAACATGGGCCTGGAAACCAGCCGCAATCCGAAGCCCAGCCAAAACCTTCTCGATGCTTCATTGGTTTCGTTTATCTCGCCACTGTACTGTCGGATTCTGGACCTCGGGAGCTTAGATGCTGATGGTGACGATGACGGGACGCCCGCAAAGGGCGCGCAACATCAGCGTCGGGGTTCGGCGGAGGGGGCTGCGTGCGTCCGGGCTGCTACCTGCACTGCTCGACCTGCTTCATCGGACCCTGGCTTTTCCGTTGACCCCGTTTCGAGGCTCACCTGGCAACGCACGCGTTTTGGCGCAGGAGGGCATCCGGCGAGCATCACGAGCACCCGGCGTGCATGCAGCGGCCCAGGCAGCCCGAGGCGATGTTTTGCCAATTTTTGAGTGGGTTATGGAAGACCCAGAAGGGCTTGCATCATCAGCATCATCGGAGTTTGGCAGAGGGGTGCGTGGCCTTGGTCCAGGCTTCTACCTGCGCTACCCGCCCGTGGGGGCAGCCCATAGAATTACGACACTGCCTACATGCCTACTACATGCGCTGTAGCAGGCACCGCAAGGCACTTCGGAGCAATCCTGTGGCGGTGGTGTAGTAGCTGCTGGACTTCACCACCGATGCTGACATGGCAGTCATGAAAGGCGCGAGGTCGTGCTGCTGGTGCTTTGGGTTGCTGTTGCTGGTGATGTTGCTCCCTTCATGTCATGTGCTTCCTACCAGAGTACTTTGTCAAGGGAGGTTGCCTCATGCGCCTGAGCTCTGCACGGAAATGGGTCGCGGCAAATGCCATCGCAGCTTCAAAATGCTTCAAGTCTCTCGCTGAATGCGGGTAGACAGGTCTGCCGTTGTCTGACAGGAGTAGATAGTACGGAACAGGGAGCCCATGGGCAAAAAATGGTTTCTACTCCTAATCACCATGCTCCAACACGGTGTTTTGCTCACATCTGTTTGCTTGTGTGTGCGTGTGTGTGTGTGCTTGTGTGTGTGTGTGTGTCAGATGTGGTGGCCCAGATCCCTCGCGACTCAGCGAAGTACTTCAAGCTTCCCCACGTGGCTGAAGCCAAAGTGAAACTCGAGCAAGCGACGTGATCAATTGGGCGCAGGCTTCTTGGGACAAGTGGATTATCGTCAGGTCTCTTCTTCGTCCACCGGCTGCTCATGTTGGCATATGCCATTATGCAAATGCCCCGGACGGTATGAGGGGGGCGCAGGTCTTCGGCCGCACCTTAGCCTGCAATGACGTGGATGGCCTGGCTGAGGTCGAACCATGCTGGCCTTGGGGACGTGCAGAGGGGGCCTATCACAGAGGCTACCGGACATGCACCGGCAGACCCGGGGACATTCGCGCTCATGACGTCGGAAAGTCTGCCAGGCTGTGGTTCGAATCAGCGAAATGCAAGCAAGTGATCCTCACGGGCTTGTCACCGCTCGCTTGGCTTACGGCTGGGCTTGCCAAGCACCCGAGCTAAACAGCTAAACTTCATGATTTCCAGCGTTTTGTGCCTCCAATCCCTCATGCCATCTTTTGCCTTATGCCATGTGCAGTAATTGCTTGAGGAATGAGTCGGAATGAGCAATGAATTCACGACCATCGGGAAGCTGAATCGGACTGGTCGGCACGCTGAGGTCAAAGCACGCAGGTCGGCGCTGGGTTTGCGAAAACCCTGAGCCAAATCAACAGGTGCATACGGCACAGGGGCTCGTGGGAATTCTTCGGGGGTGCTGTTGTTTTGCGAAAAAGTAGTTACGCGTGTGTGTGTGTGTGTTTGTTTGTTTGTTTTTGTGTGAGATGAAAGTATCTGTATCCACCTTCATCCATGCAACTCCGATTTGCTAAAGACTAACGTGGGACTTTGTGACAATGCTCTGCAATGTGGAAGCCAACAGCAACGTCGACCCCATGTAGCTAGAGCAAGATGATGTCAGGAGCTCCGTGCAGCTGGGCGGCATCTCTGAGGGTACAGTGATGTCCATGCTGGCTTGTCCACTTGGCCACGCATTGGCTGGCGTCGGGACCTCAGGGTGACAGGGTGCCCTGGATCTTCTCACTTGGACCGAACTCAGCCGGATGCAAAAGACTATTGTGTGCTTTGACATGCTTTGACTCTTGGCATTTCACAGCCGCTGATTGACTGCGATACACAGCAACTCCCGCAGGTTGAACAAAGCTCGGACTGAACGTCAATCTGCTTGCAAACCGTCCCTCGCCTGAACCATCCTGAAACTGAGCTATTGAGCTGCAGGCTGCCCAGCGCAGCACGGTCCCTTGCGGCGGAAAGCCGCCGAAGTCTGCGGACAGGGCTTGCACATGGCGTAAACTTATGGGATTAATCTGTCCATAAAGCTGTGATTGTTCCTGCGTTTTTAGGTGCACGCTCACGAAACTTGCCGCCATCACTACAATTATCGAGAGCAGCGAAAGAAGAAGTAGTAGTAGGAGCAGCAGCAGCAGCACCACCACCACCAGCAGCAGCAGCAGCGGCAGCAGCAGCAGTTGTTGCCGCAGTACTAGCAGTACTGGTGGTAGTAGTAGTCGTCGTAGTCGTAGTTGTAGTCGTAGTCGTCGTCGTCGTCGTCGTCGCAGTCGTAGTCGTCGTCGTCGTGTCGTCGTCGTCGTCGTAGTAGCAGTAGTAGTAGCAGCAGTAGTAGTAGTAGTAGTAGTAGTAGTAGTGGTAGTAGTACAGGACCTTACCTTTGGGAGCGTTTGCTTCCTCAGCCGGTCCTAACTTCGAGCTTAGGGTGTCGAAGGAA